>BSQZ01000095.1:528366-778366 GCA_033239005.1 Lamellibrachia satsuma | reverse complement strand
ACGGGGGCAATAGAACAGCTACAAAAATGATCATTACAATTTCGAGGGTGTGCACTGAGAAACGTTGCGAAATAAAATGGTAAGACATGACGACGAACGCCGTACTTGTGAAGGAGACATACCAAAATATCACCAAGCAAGAGACTGTAAGAAGGACATGGATTTGGATATGACACACTTTCCGGATAGACACAATAAATGTCACACGGCAGACAATGGAACGTGAAAGGCAAAGGAACAGCTGGATGAGATCAGTCGATGGCGAAATGACGAAACGTGATGCAACCCGGAATGAAACGAAGAAGGCAGCCGAAAACAATAAACCATTGCGGTGGTGTATTGTCGTGTCGGCCTGTATTCCATTCGGAATGAAGATATTTACATCTATAAATATCTCAATAGATTTCCACAGTCAATTTAACTTTGTGAGCTGCTTTCAGTTGCTTTCATTAGACTGAATAAGCTAAAAAGATTAATATAGTAATAAATTACAATCACCGGTCTGATGAATCTATTCAGAACATCGTGGAGAAGATATAGTCAGTAAAATAAAGTAACATTGATAATGATGATTTATCTGTGCGTTTTAGTTTGTGTCGTTTTTGTTTGCACAGTCTTAGCAATTTTAATTTCTATTATTTGTCACAGTTTTCAGTATTATTGTAATTCTTAGTAGTTATAGTAGTCTCAGTATTAAGGCTTTAGTCAAATGCACTACAAACAGTCCTGAACATAGTCATATAGGACAAACACAGTGTCTAAATAAATTTGTTGATGATGATAAAATACGATGATTATAATGGTATATTTATTGTGGCACCCACGCCCCGTCTTCTGGGCCAATGCATTGTTGCAGTCGTAATTTTAATACCAGCCAACACTGGTACGCGAGAAATATGACAGATTAATAATAGCCTATTGATTGATTGGGACTTGACCTGAATAACGAGATTGATTTTCCACTGTATATCGTCGATACAGGCATCGTTGTGCTGCGGATGGAATCTACACAAACACACGGACGGAACGGCAACCACATGAATCTTTGCAGTCAGTGCTATTCAGGACAAACTCTGCGTATTTGGACAATTGGATTGCGCAAATTTGCATGATCCGAGTTGCTATAACATGTCCTACGTAATCCGTGTGTCTGCATTAAATAAGCACGCTAATGCATAACGGTCTATCGTGCGTATAGTGTGTGCGTACGTGAGTGCGCGCGCGTACGTGGGTACATGCGTGCGCTCACGTATACGTACGTATGGGGTAGACGCGTGTGTGCGGGGTATGGGTGTCCGCGCATGCATGCTTAAATATATGCGTATACGTACGACGTATGCTATACGTACGTACTCGTGTGTGGGGTGTTGGTGAATGCATGTGTGATTATATATACAAAATGTAAATCTACTCGCACGTAATCGATCATTTTACTTCCCTAATTGCACCCGGCAGTAACAATGGGGCACATAATGGATAAGCATATAGCGTCACAAAAATACTATACTTTGGTAAACATTAAATGCCATTTTCACTGCGTTTGCAGAATGAAATACAACGATTTTGGACAATATTTTGTAATCATGGGGGTGTCCGGTCTCACCTGATGATCGATGAACAACTGTTCACCAGTGCTCGTCAATAATCATAATTCGATAAACGCAAGGTGACGCCACTGTACCACATTAATAAAAATAACTTTACTTTTCATTTATACACTATAAAATACGTATTTCAATAAATGTATTATATATGCGCATACTTAGGCCTACATGAAGTGCATTAGCTGTTTAAGTGGCTGAACACACACATACCAGTATAATTATATTTAAATACATTTACGATGGTCTTTTTGTATAAGCTGAAAACAACAAACTCCGCAGAAAAAAGTTGACAAAGAAAGTTCGATTGCGTTTACAAACTTCACTAAACATAGCTCTTCTATGTTCTTATACTACAAATTAGTAATAAACGTTTTGTTCAGGCGAAGGAGCCGGAAAAGAATTTCGCGCGAAACTAGCAATCCCACAATGCCGCTGTTTGTCGATCTGACGTAAAGCCCAATTATCCTCCATTGTACGCCATCTTGGATTTACCATTGAACCTATGTTGGCATCAGAATCTGATGCCATCATTACATGTAGCCTACAAAATTCGCACAAAACGAATTTGCGAATAGTGTAGGAGTACTTATTAAAGGTTTCAACGTGTTTATTCTGGATGGACATGGCGGGTAAGTGCCATATTTCTGGCCGACCAATCTCGGGTTCGCCCATAAATCCATGACGAGTCGTGTATGTATCACCCGATTTACGGCAACTCTTTCGTGTTTGCTCACTAACAATGCGCGTTTTCTTTGTAGGCAATGGTGGGGAAATACAATGGTGCTTCTCTCAAGTGAAAGGAACAGTCGAAGAGGACGTAACAGAAGGTTTGTATCGGTGCTATGCACAGTAAAGAAATTTAGCAAGCTGACATGAGTCATGACAGGTGTATCCTAGACTAAGCCCCTATGCCTATGGCTAAGGCCTATAGTTCTGTGTGGTATAGGGCTTTATTAGTGGGCTACAATAACTATGCTATCAATGGATATACAAGTGACACATTTAAGTTAAGACCACTGCACTGTTACTAATATTTCGACTAAATTTCGTGGTCAAGTGAACGATTGCAACGGTTTCCTTTTGTGTATTCAAGATCTTGAACATGAATAATCGAGGCCACTTCTGATATAAAATTTATTAATTTACACAGTTGGTCATTTTCAAACTTAAACAAGCATCTTAGAGGAAACCCCCTTTACATTTGCAAACTCAAATTATATTCAAGTAACGGCCAATGTGGAAGGAATTTGTAAGTGTGAATGACTCAAGTTATCTACGTAGCAAAAAATAGAACATCTTTCCTAATCTAGGTATCGGCAATTAACAACTTTTAACAACATCCCTTCATTATATATGTGGGCTTGTTTAAGATGAAATTTTAACACATCCAAATGTAATTTTTTATGATGTGAGTTTGAAAGAAATGTGTCAAAAAGTAACACTGGAGTTCAACTATTCAGTCCTTATGGCCATGCCTCAAGGCTCAACTACTGACCTGCTGCTAAGCTACAGTGTCAACAGATAATATGACCTTAGTGGCCAAACTGACCATCACATGGAAGATAAGAGACCTGTTCTACCTGGTGCCTGCTTGTCTAAGTGCTGTAATTGCTAGAACACGCTATATTAGGGAATACTGCAACATGGTTAAATTGGCCTGTTGAAGAATACGTCTTCTGGTGCTTTAGAACAGTAATGCTACAATTTTAAAAGCAACCTGGATAAAATGTGACAAGTACAGTAGTTCAAAAGACTACCATTGTACCTGTAGCTTCACACATTTCATTTTGACGCAGTAACTTTGTATAATTTATATACTATTGTTGTGACTAGCAACCCTTCTGTTATGAGGAATGCTCCTCGCATAGGTCTTATGTATGCTGTTCACAGAGCTCCTTGCAAAATACTGACCTCTGGAGAGTGGTTGCCATTGTGGTTATTATAGCCTGTTCATTTAAGTAAGCGAAAGAACAAGACGTAGTATACATTTTCAAATGGCATGCAATATAAGCTCCATCCATATAATATCTTTTGAGTCACCCTTTTCCATTGTATAACCTGTTTGACACTTGGTGTTATGACTGTTTTCCATGTTGCAATTCAAAGAAAAAAACAGGCAGAGAAATATGTGGGCTACGCGCTGAGTTGCTTCACTATGCAATTACCAGCCCCGTTACCTACAAACAAACTTTAAAAAACGTCCTTTGAACCAGATATGTATGGAATATTTGGAATTGTACTATAGCATTTTTTATCTGCTTGTATAATACAAGAAATATCAATTAAAAAATACTGCATCATTGATTAAAAAAATTGTTCACATCGACATCATTACCACCGAATAAGTTGACTAGCACCGAGTTGATCTTGCACACTGTGCTTACACTTTTCCAGCTGAATCACCAACAAGCTTAGTTTTATCATACCAATAAACCACTGTTTTTTTATGGAAACCTATTTCTTGAGGTGTTTTGATTGTTTTTTCCACCCTGAATTTTGAGAAGGCCTTTGCAGGTGGCAGAAGTTTAGCCTGATGGCTTGAAAATTATAGCTTCTGTATCACTTGACATTCTTTTCTGATGGGTGTATTTTTTTGACAAAAAAACCTTTTTCGACAATCTAACAAAAACCTAGCATTACCTAAATAAATACCCAGTTTACATTTGTGATTTCTCACATACCACATAATTGCAAACTAAGATTTTGTATTTGCAACATTGTTTAATGAAGTGTGATTGATTAAAACATTGTTTTTTTTATAGCATGGTGTGTGTACTAGGGCAGTAGGGCTGCAATGATTCATCGATCTATTGCAATATTTTTTAGCGATATGATACATTCAAAGTATCATCTTGTTGAAAAATCCCTAAACATCCTTTAGAGACTATTTCGTGACTACTGATACTAATGTATAACCGCATGACATAATCCCGTAATGTGCGTATTAGTTTGTTGTAGCTGGAGGCTCAATGTAAAAATTGTAAAATATAGCGCCATATTGTAAAGTAAAAGTTCACTCGTTTTTCTTCGTGACACAAATATCACATTGCGTATCATGTCATGGCTTAGTGAATCGTTGCAGCCCTAGTTTGTACACATGCAATTTTAACCCTGGTCCCATCAACTCCAACATGATTTTTCTGGACAGCATTCCACTGTGGACAACCACGCAGCTGCACTTATTTGCATACTTATTTATATAACCAGTTATTCGTTGCTGCACAATTTTTCGTGATTACCTATTTTGTCATCACATGCCGTCAATCCCTGTTGGTTACAATATATTTTTCCTTCTGATAGCTGACATAATTTCATGTGTCGAATACAACGATGACGGAGAACTGTTGGCAACAGGGGACAAAGGCGGACGTGTTGTCATATTCCAGCGTGACCAGTCTGTGAGTTTTCTTCCAGTCAAATGTTCTCGTAGCCTATTGTCGCTATTTTCCGTCTACTTCATCATGGGCTTAATTTATCAGATTTCATGCATGGGCCCATCAGACAGGATTTTCCACTGAGTGCTCTGACATGCAGGTCATGTTTTCATGCCTTGAGGGAGCGTAATAAAAAATATCACAGTGGTTTACGAACTTGCCTTGGCGGTTGTACTAGTGATTTTGAAGCTGTTGGCAGAGAAATTAAGCTTGCTACTGCAAATTGGGCCATTTAGTTCAGGTTAGTATTAGTGTGGTAAGTTGTGGCACAATTCCCGTGCATAGGAAGAGAGACAATAGTAGTGGGATTTCTAACTTGGCTCTTTGTGTCTGTTACCATAATTACAAAAACATGAGTACTGATAATATTAGTAAGGGACGATAAAATCATAGCTGATTAATTATAATGTGTTTGTTATAGGTGTATGTCTGTAATTGTTGGATGTCTAGTGCTACAAGATTAAGTAGTCCAGTAGTGCGGCAATGATCCTGCCTAACAGATGAGTTTGTGATGCTGCTTATGTTACATCTGGATGCATTGGAGGTTTGATTGCAGGGCAAATCAAACTTGCATCACTGTCGTGGGGAATACAACGTCTACAGCACCTTCCAGAGTCACGAACCTGAGTTTGACTACCTCAAAAGCTTAGAAATAGAGGAAAAGATCAACAAAATTAGGTGGTTGAAACGTGCGAATCCGGCACATTTCTTATTATCAACAAATGGTGAGTACATTAGGGAAGGTAAACATGTATTGTGAATAAACGACAACAATTATGTACTGTATCCCAAGAAATAACTCTGTCATATTTTGTAACTATTATGTTTTAAAATGAAATGAAAACCTGTAGCCATGCAAATTAACCCCATATTTAGGTGGTTCACTAACTTCAACTATTAATATTCTTATTGTGATATGAACATCACATATTTAAACTTGCCTGTTTAAATTGCCAAGAAGGTCATGAAGGTCAGATAATTAATATCTCAAATCAGAGGATTGGTTCACTTTGTAGTACGATGCCTTAAATCGATACCCTTTGTATTTCAGACAAAACAGTAAAATTGTGGAAGGTTTCGGAACGTGATCGTCGACCAGAGGGTTACAACCTGAAGGACGACAGTGGTCTAATGCGTGACCCGACATCGATAACAACATTACGTGTGCCTGTGTTTAAGCCAATGGAACTGATGGTGGAGGCTAGCCCTCGGCGGGTGTTTGCCAATGCGCACACATACCACATAAACTCTATATCTGTGAATAGTGACCAAGAGACGTATATGTCAGCGGACGACCTTAGGATTAATCTGTGGCACTTGGAGATCACGGACCAGAGCTTCAGTATCCTTTTCTTCGTCACGTTGTGTGTACAGATGGAATGTTCTGTGGCAGATATTGTTTGCATGCAGGTATGGGTGGGGTGTGATAGATTCACAGAGCTGGATTCTCAGTCAAGCGGACCAGGGTTTGAGTCCACCTGGTGCTGTTCCAAAAGTTGGGCATTTTCATTCACCCCACTCTCTGAGTTCACTCAACTGTATTTATAAATGAGTATATGGCAGTAGACAGTGATGGAATGATAAGAATGAACAGCTTTCGTTACTTGTTGAGTATGGTAATCAGTTACTGCTATTCTGGCTACGGAACACATAGCAGCTGTTATTATCCTACGTCTGACCTTTACTGGTTCATAATTTAGGTTGCGGTAGGCATTTGTAAATATATCCAACTAGTCTGGCAGCTCTAGCTGTCGGCAGAAAAACTCGTCAGACACTGAAATCGGCCTCCTACACCTTTTGGAATTATTTTTTTATTGGATAGCATGATTGAGAACATGATTGAATACTGGGCTTACTCAGAAATTCTGTGTTTCCTCCCAGCTGCAGCTTGTGCGCATGAACCTTTTTACCCATGTGTGTTCGTGTGGTTACAACCACTGCTGATTAGTCATGTTTTTGGTGGATAGATTGGTGCTTTGCCAGAATGTGGGAATACTATCTTCCTCTCCTGGACCCTCAACATGTATTCAGGGAATGGGGTTATTAAAGTTGTACGCTACCAATCTAACTCTCCCGTGGTAGTGGTTGCTACAGATTGCATGGAGATATCCGACTACCAGGGTAGTATGTTTGTGGCACACATTCTACCCATTAGCATACAGGCACTTGTTATACTCAAATTAATAAATTAGCTCTAGATATTAAAAGTAATATCTTCGTTGCAACTTACCAGGTATTGATGGTAAGGTAGCTAAAATTAATTATTTTCAGTAGTTGTTCCAGTAATGCTGTAATGATGTAACTGACCATTTATAGCTCATGCCTGGGAGTTGCTCATGAACAATAATATTCCCAGGTTTTTACTAAGTTGAGTTTTAAAATTTCAAGTATTGCCAAGAGCGGAATGATTTTCTTGTTTTATGAAAACTAGATTGGTGAAATTGGGCAGTTGCCTAGTAATATGGAGGCCTGCGACTCTCCATGTAAATTTTTTTTTAAATTTGTTTTAATTACTTCCCATGTTGATACACTGTTCATCCGTGTAATAGTAACCCAGTCTGGTGGAAGTGCAAAGGAGTGAAACCAGGAGGACTTGTAGTCTGGCTGTCTGGATTGCTGAATGCTTGGAATTCCACTCATTTGTACAGCTGCTAGACCAGGCAGCTGGTTATTGTGTCGATGTAATGGTAGGCCTGGTAATCTATAAATATAGCATCTGAACTACTGGCTATGTCCTCGCATGACTGCTTAGTTTAATTTTCACCAACCTGATGTGACACTTGTGCATTGATGCATCCATGCATCCACAGGTTCACAATGTGGGTATCTTTATTCAGCTCTTCTAATTATAATTGGTAATTGCATCAAAATTGTATGGACGTGTTATTTTGCATTGAAGTATAAATAACAATACGTGGTAAACTGTCTTGCATATGTAATGAGCAGTAAAATTAATCAGGCTGACAATATATAGCTCTTGAATGTGTATTATGATGAACTGTTTGTGAACAGTGATTCACAGTGATTGGGATTTTTGTAAGGTTATACCAGTCTTTCCTACATTATCATGTTTTGTGACATTGGCCACGTTTCTTGAAACTGCATCACAATGCTGGGGTTCCCCAACTTTCTCAGCTCAAGGGCCCCTAAAATAAGTTGTTGTGATAGCTATATGCACCCCACATGATCAGCCATCATAGACACCTGTCGCGTGTCTCTTCCATTCAGTTGCTGTTTGACTCCTTTACCTGTCACCTCAGACATTGTTGACATTAAGCCAGCCAACATGGAGGAATTGACAGAGGTGATCACAGCGGCCGAGTTTCACCCCACTGAGTGCAGTCTGTTTGTGTATAGTAGTAGTAAAGGAACAGTTAGGTTATGTGACATGCGCTCCCAAGCTCTCTGTGACAAGCACGCAAAAAGTAAGTATTGCTTGAATGTGCTATGAATGGATCCATGGGATGTTATTTCTGTCAGAAAAAGAAGTATAAAAAAGATTTTCAAGAACAGTAGTTTGAATTCACTATGTCTGGTAATAATTACTGTTGTGCATCCAGTGGAGTCTAATGGCATGGATATGGTGTCTGGTTAGCAAATCAACTCCTAATATGAACTTGTGTAAACCACCAAATGAATTGTGTAACGTAATTTACATTTATTGACATCTGCATCATTGTTTGATTTTGTGGAATGGGTGTTTCTGTTAGTTTGGCTAGCTCCGTTGTGTTTTTATCAAGTTATGTAGACAACATACTTTTAAAACAAATTATTTTATCTGATGTGCGCTGTTTGACACACATCAAAGAAAACAACAGGCAGAGAAATATGTGGGCTACGCGCTGAATTGCTTTGTCATGCAATTGTCAGCCCTGTTACATGCAGACTGCAATAAGCTACCTACGAATGTCCAGGCACAACAGACCTCATTTCTATGGCAAAACCTCCGTTTTTCAATAATATGCATTCAGAGTTATCTTACTTTGATAATCCTTTATCCTCATAAATTCTGTATGAAATTTTCAGCTCGATCTACTAGTGGCGTGTCATTATATTACAAGCTTGGGATACATTTAGCACATGACTATGGATTCTCGAGAACTGGGTGCTTTATAAGCGTATTGATTAAAGCGTGTTGTTGCTATGATGCCCGTATAATAATCGGTCAGTCACTTGGCGTGGTGACTAATTTCCAAGTTGCACTTCATAGAAAGGCAGAGAAAGGTGTAGACTACGTGCTGAATTGTTGCTCTGTGCATCTGTGAGCCCTATTACCTACAGACAAGAATTGTAATATCCTATCATACCACTGGTCAAATTATAAAAGTAGTCATCAGTTATTATGATTGATTGTAATCAGTTAACTGAATTAATCAGCATAATGAAAACGGCTTGCGAATATTGTTCTAATTGATCTGTGCAACCAAACATTTTTGTGGAGGGGACTATTCTGATGTTTAGAAATGTTCTTAATCATCCATACCCTGTTCGACACTTTGTGTTTTGACTGAGTTCCTTGTCATGCACGAAGAAAAAAGAAAAAAACAGGCAGAGAAATGTGTGGGCTTTGCGCTGAATTGTCGCAGTTTGTGCACGTTTCGGTCCAGTTGCCAACCAACACCAAAGTATTTTTAAACATTCAAAGTGTGATTCTCGTAAATATTGATTTCCACAGTGAGTTTATCAAAAATGTATATCAAAGCAGTATTCTTTAGATATTGACCTGGGAATGTTGGCTGCGTCTGCTTCCATTTGATGAAGTTCAACCATGAACAACTAGAAAGTTCAACTATGAACAACTAAAGAAGTCAGCATCTCAATAGAACAGTATTTTGAACCGAATAACACATCAGCAAATAATTGATTTACCTGATTTGTTAATATGTTGCTGTATAAATGCTGACTGTTAATCTAAATAGAGCGAATAGGTGAATGTCACTGTGATAGACCCTGTTAGACACTTGGTGTTGCGACTAATTTCCATGTCGCAATCCAAAGAATAAAGCAGGCAGAGAAATGAGTGGGCTACGCGCTGAGTTGCTGCTCCATGCAATTACCAGCCCCGTTACCTTCAGACAAACCCTGCATAGTATTCAACTGTTCAGGGCTTCACATTTGAAAACAGCGGGCGAGTGATAAATCCGTCGCCTAAATATGCCAAATTAATTTAAGTGAGCGATTTGTTAGTTGTATTTTTTTACCATGTGGTGGCATCACCATTTCCCATTTGGATTCTGTCGTTGTCGCCATGAAATTTTAATTGGTACTTGTTGGTGCTATGGCTTTTGTACAATGAAATTAATGTTTACTTTAGTAAAGCCCATACATTGTAATTGGTAAAACGGTTTTGAATTGCAACATGTCATCTTTCACCGGAGGCGTAGCTTAGGCAAGGCCAGTGCCGTGGCAGTGTTCTGTGCCTGCGGCAGTGGCCACAACAGCACTGCTTTCGTGTGTGACTTCGATTAGACGGTTTGAAAATTGCAACAGATTCATAAATAAGCCATCTATGGTCACAAATCCAGCTCAGTAGGCAATACCAATATAAACCGGGGTGAAATGGCATGCTTCCATTGCATCACAATGCCAAACGCACAACTCAAACTTGTGGTGTGCAAAAATATGAATTCGTCATCCTCACGTGAAACAGTGAATCAATGTTGAGTGGTACTGGAGATATGCATCATAAATTTATGTATTCAGAGCGGTTGAAAGATGAAGTGGAACAATGATTAAAATTGTCTTTTTCAATGTTTAATCAACTTTTACACTCCGTAGCAACTCATGCATGTTCAGTAGCTCAGATCCAGGTTATTATTTTTTATTCCCACTACAGTGTAGTCGGTCAATCAGATCGTAGCGAAATATTGTTGATCTCTTATCTATTCTATAACTGTACATATATACATGTATTTTATGCAGTTCGACATACAACAGTATGTGACATTTAAACAATACACATTGACGCCAGTCCACTCATTTGATAACTTTTTATAAACTGCGTGGCATCGATGGCGTTATTGCAATCTTGAACTTGATGAAGCGGGCTGCGATCGCCATCCCCGGTGATGGATGATATGTGAACTCTGAATATTGGAACCCGAACACTGCATTATAAAGAGAGTAGACTTTCCTAGTAAGACGAACACTTGCAGGCAGCGAGCGATTTTAACAATTAACGCGAGCGATAAATCGCTCCCTAGATTATTGATTTGCCCGAGCAGTGGGGAGCGAGAGTGATCGCTTGCCTCAAATGTGATGCCCTAACCTTTTTTTGGTTGGTTACCTTTGTAATCCATTGGTGAAATAATTTTTATGAATAAAATATAATTATAAGGTCATTAAATACTGTGCTACAGTCCATCACATTTGAGGCTACCTAACATGCATATGAACTGACACAGAGTGTAAAAGTTGATTAAACGTTGAAAACGACAATTAACGATGTTAATAAATGTTTCACTTCGTCTTTCAATCACTCTGAACACATAAATTCACGACGCACATCTCCGGTACCACTTAACATTGATTCACTGTTTCATGTGCGGATGACAAATTCTTATATTTTTGCACACAGAGTTTGAGTTGAGTGTTTGGTATTATGATGCAATGGAAGCATGACATTTCACCCCAGTGTATGTTGCCTACTAACCTGCATTTATGACTGTATATCTGATTCTTATACAAGGCGTATTTGTGAATTGCAATTGCGATTTTCAAACCACCTTAGCGAAGTCGAACACAAAATCATCAGTGCTACGGGCACGCCACACTGGCCTTCCCAAGGCTCCATCTACGGTGATTGATGACATGTTGCAATTCAAAACCGTTTCACAAATTACAATGTATGGGGTTTACTAAAGTAAACATCATTGTACAAAAGTTATAGTGCCAACAAGTACAGATACAAATTTCATGGTAACGTAGCGGCAGAATCCGAATGGGAAATGGTGGCACCACCATACGATTAAAAAACAAATCGCTCAACTAAATTAATTTGGCATATTTCATGTTTGAAAAAACAGGCGAGTGATAAATCACTCGGCTGTTTTTTCAAACATGAAACACTGGTGCTACTTGTAATGGTAGAATGCAGTGATGCTTATAATTATAAACATCCATTATATTTTCGGTTGTAATCATAACTATCTAGTGTGTCAAAGTTGTAATGATAGGCATATAAAGTAGTTATTGTAATCAGTACATGTAATATATTATCTAAACATAGATTGCTGATGGCTGATATTGCCATCCCCAGTGAGTGATTATATTATAATTGTACTAAGACACCTTCAGTTGCAATATGTGTATAATGAACATGTTGGAAGGACAACTTGATCTACCAGAACCTGTTCGACACTTAGCGTTTTTCAGTTCCTTGTCATACGTGAAGATAAAACAGAAAACAGGCATAGAAATGTGTGCGCTGAACTGTTGCAGTTCGGTTGTTGCACAGTTCTGACATGTATTGATTTTGATCCATATAAGTTTATATAAGTATTCAGTGTCATGTCCTACTTGAGCCAGTAATCCCACTGAACAACTACTTAAGTCTACTTCACTGTGAACATGTCATCTTAAATTGGTGATCCATTTCCAGTTTTGTTGTAAAAAAAGTAATATTCATTTGGAGATCTGAAAACACTAATACCTCACCAGGGGTGAGATTTAGCGGTCGCCAATGGCTTCGGGCGACTCCAATTTTTGACAACAGTAGGGCATTTCCATGAAAACAGGGAAAATGGTCTTATATTTTATTTATTGAATTTCAAGGAAATACAATTTTTTGTTGATAGGTCATAATGTAAAGGTGTAGGAAAACATTATTTTTCAATATTTTGCACAATGTGAAAATGCTACATTCAAACATTAGCATCGAAATGAAAAAATTTCACTCACCTAAAATATAAATAATTAGTAGCCCTTTTCAGCCCTATTTTCTGTTACTTTCTTGGTTTGCTCAATTGTTGTTATTTTATGAGGCCTTAGTCTCATATATTCTGACTAACATTTCGGTGGCTGTGATGTAACGCGAGTCACAAAATTATAGATTTTTCATTTTATACAGCAACCTTTTGTAAACCTGAGACTGCCAGTTATAAATCTCCTCCTTTTGTTTATACCTTTTTAAATGATACAAACAACATCCATGTCTAGTCTATGATATTGGACCCTGAATATGTGTAACACGAGTCACGTGTAACGCGAGTCACAAAAAAGGTACTGTAACGCGAGTCACAATGCAGTTGTTAGATTTTTCTCTTCTACTAAAACATATCAATTAGTTGCAAAGACTTAATAAAGAGGGCAGCATTATTATGTTTTTACTTGTGATAATGCTGCCCTCTATATAAAAAGGTTGCTAGTAATATATCCCATAATCATTTGTATTTCCTGTTTGTTTATAAAACATCTGTAAAGCGTGTAGTGTGGAACTCTGTTAGAAGCAGAAAGAACATTGTAAACAATGCATCAAGTTTCACAGAAGCAGCAGGCACAAGCAATGTCAAAGTGGTCGAAGTAAAACCATGTGAGATTGATGAGATCAATAAAGCATTGGGTATAGACCAGGTCGTCAAAGATACCAGTCTAATCCAGGGGATAGCTAGAGTCCACTATGTGGCCTACGAGAAGGGGAAAACAGTCCACTTCCCCTTGACGTCAGATTTGGACTCTGATGAGTGGGACGACAATGTTTCAAGAATTTCCGTTAGAGATCGGTGTCTAGTTGAATATCAAGGTAACGTAAAGAAAATTGTGTGCGGTGAATACCAGGTTTCAGTCATGGTGCCGGCGGGCAACAATTGGAAATGGCCTGTTATTCCAGATGAGAGATTCTACACCGCTGACAAACTGGCAGAGACTGAAGCCACCCTTCGTTGTCAACAACTGTGGGCATTTTGGCTTTCTGGATCTGTAAATGATCTCTTTTGGGTTCAAAACTTGTGTGCTTGAACATTCTGAGCAGACATTATCATTAAACATGTTTAGTTGGTCTTTATAATAAAACTTGCATGCAAGCGTTCTTGCAAAGGTAATTGTTAGGTGAACTTTTTTACGAAAACAATCATCTTGTGCATTTCTTTTCCTGTGATTAAAACATTTCTGGATTTAAAACACCATGTTCAAGTGTGCATTACTTTCTTTATATATTATTTAAAAAAGAGTAATGTATGTTTTTATATGTAATATTGTGTCTTATCTAAATTACAAACTGAAAAATCCATTTCCCTCAAGTTAAAGTGTGCCTGATCACTTGGCCTGTGATAGTGGATTTCATGTAACGCGAGTCATAGTAACGCGAGTCACGCTGATTATGTAATATTTGTGTATGTTACTGACAAAATTTCAAATAACTAAAGGTGTGTATTTTGAAACCCTATTTATTTGTGATTCATACAAGGGTATTCATTGTTTTCTATCATTTATACTTTGAGGAGAAATTTGATGTGTCAAAGCAAGTTTTTATGTTTTCCTTTTGCTGTAATGCGAGTCACGCTATAATTATATACAATTAAAAATCATGTTATGTAATCAAATTATTATTTATTGATATCATTTAATACATTATGCCAATAAGTTGAACTTTTGAAATACATTATTATATGATATATGCCAAAATAATGTTCCTGAAATGGGCAAAAATGTAACGTGAGTCACGGTGGAAATGCCCAGTAGCCCACATGGCGACTTGATATATTTACGGAGCTGCATTATTTTAGACCCAGCAAAAATGAGCGGAATATTAATAAACACCTCAAAAGTGTTGTCCTGGCTATATCACATTTATGTTAACCATAAATAGTGTTTTTGTGACACGTTTGACGTTGCAAGAATTGTTGCCAAACCATAGCCGAAGCGATATCAATAGGTAGCATTCATTGTATTTTTAATCAACCACACCGACGCTCAACATGTAACTGAACGGTCATTCTACATTGAAATAATAACTGGTTATGTTAAGTCTTGGTGCCGTGTGGCGCCACTTTTATATATACTAGCAAAAGTGCCAGTCCCCAGGATGGGATAACGTGGTAGTTCATACGTAGCAGTCATGATAGCAATGTTTACCAAATGCCCCAGGCCAACATCAATACGCTCGAACGTATTACCAGAATGGTAGAAACAACCGCGTCATGCATATGATGCAACAGCCAACACTCGTTGCAAGTTCAAAATGTAGAAAGTCACCTGAATTTAAACCCATGGATACTTGTGTGTGTTGTAGAATAGTTGAATATCTGCTTTCTACTGTCTTTTTATTGTGCATTGGGTGGGTGCGTGATTTCTACTATAATTACTATAAACCGCCCATATGGCTCTACGTACTCTCAAACGGTTTACTTACCGAAGTATTCGCCATGGCGTGTTTGGTTTCTGCGATTGTTGGAAATTAACGTTTTATGCAGCGAACATTTGATTTACCATGAAAACTACTAAGAACACTTGATATATGGGGTATTTAGAAAAAAATAGACGCGTTACGTTTCATTCGTGGGGTTGTAGATTAATCCCTGAAAGTTTGACGCCCGAGGTGCAAGCCGTCTAGGAAACAAACGGGAACATAACCACATATAAACATACATACAAACATAAGCTATCTCGATTATAGTTAGATATATCTACATGGTGGCTTCTGGTGAATTATTGGGGAAACTGGTTAAAATTTCTCTAAGCTTAAGTAAAATCAGGTCCTGTAAAAAAATCAGCAAAACTGTTTAGTTCACAGGACCTGATGTGACACTTGGAGACTTTTTGCGTAGACTGTTGGTGTACCATGTTATGAAAGCAAAACAACCTGTAGCATGTGTACAATTGTATACTGTATTGTATTCAGTATTATGTATCACATTGTATTGATCCTGCTTGGAAAATAAGTGTTTCATAACTATTTGTTTTTTAAGTTTTGTCGTTATTGATGTCGTTCATACGTTCTATCTTCAAAGTATTAACTTTCTATCATCAAAATATTGATTAGCAAGTGGGCTACCTAAGAAGTTGTCAGGCTACTTCACTTTCCAAGGTTGGTAGCCTGACTGGCTACCTTCCATGACTTGCTAAATCTCACCCCTGCCTCACTCAAGGAACCACACAGTTGTAGCAAAATAAATAAATAGCCATAGATTTAATATTACTGGATTGTTTTCTAATTAATGTTAATGTTTGTTTGTAATCAAACTGTTTGTAATAACTGAAACTGCACCACATGAGCCTCATTATCTGAAAGACCCTGTTTGACACTTGGTGTTGTGACTTTTTCTGTGTCACAATCCAAAGAAAAAAACAGGCAGAGAAATGTGTGGGCTGCGCGCTGAGTTGCTTCCCCATGCAGTTACCAGCCCCGTTACCCTCAGACATGGCACCCATCCATTTTGGTGTCCGTTACTTTTGCAGTTTAGTAATCATTAAAGTTCCAGTTGTATCAAACTTGTAATTATAAAATGTAAACATGTCACAATGTCAGTTGTAAGAACAAATGTATAAAGCTAATAAGTTTAAACAAATATCTCCTGAACAGTTTGTCAATGACTGGTATAACTTATTCTCTGAGAGTTCAAGCAAGTGGGTAGAATTGTTCTGAGAAATGTGTAATTTGTTGGACAAAAAACTGCCCTACCAGACCCTGTTTGACACTTGGGTGTTTTGCTTGAGTTCCTTGTCAAGTACAAAGAGAAAAGAAAAAACAGGCAGAGAAATGGGTGGGTTTTGTGCTGAGTTGTCACAGTCGGTGCAAATCTCAACCCAGTAGCTAACAAACCAACTAATCAAGGTTATTGGCAAATCTGTTCAATCATCGTGCAATTCTGTGTGGATCTACTTGATTTAGAGCCTGTTAAATGCAGGCGTATTCCATGTCACGTCCAGCTTGTGAAGTAGCCGTCAGCTATGTGTGTGGTGATGCTTCATGTGTGAATGCTGGTGAGAAATCATCACACCACGTGAATAACCTAACACCCTATGTACGACAATCGATGCGACAGAGATAATTCCTCAACACCTGGCATATTGGCTAGCCGATTCAGAATCACTTGAGACCTAAATAGTGTAATACAACTCTCACCTTTATTCCTCTGTCACATAAGATGTGTTGCAGAGAGCAGTTGATACGGTTTATTAATGGCTTTGTACTTTGCTTAAATGTGTTCATTCGTATCATTCGTGTCGAGCCTCCACTATTTGTGTCTGTTTGACTAGAGGTGGTGTCGTTGCTGGCTGTCTTACATTTCCATATGAGTTGTATTCATTCAGTGCAGGCAGGTGCACAGCATTCCTGTATGTAGTGGTGTATAAGCAAACACTACCCACACAAATTGCAGAATTCTGACAATGTACCAGCTAAATGGCCCTTGAACTTTGAACCCTGTTTGACATATTTCCCCCTTTCTACCTGCAGTGTTCGAGGAACCGGAAGACCCTACCAACCGGAGCTTCTTCTCCGAGATCATTTCGAGCATATCAGACGTGAAGTTCAGCCACAACGGTCGCTACATGATCACGCGAGATTACCTCTCTGTGAAGGTCTGGGATTTGCAGATGGACACGAAGCCAATCGAGACGTACCAGGTGCACGAGTACCTGCGCAGCAAGCTGTGCGCACTCTACGAGAACGACTGCATCTTCGACAAGTTTGAATGTTCGTGGAGTGGCAATGACAGGTATGGCCAACCATTGTGGATGTACAGTTTAATGAACAACTGCATGTAGTATTGGTGCACTTCACACAATAGCCATGTTTTCTTAACCCTGCCAATAAGAATCAGTGTGGTTAAAATGTAGATCTATTTGTACGGGGGACTTTAAAAGTCATAGCTTTTTTGATACTTATGATAAAATAGAAGTGAAGTGTCATTCTGTTGCTTTTGTTTCCTATGTCATTACACAACTGAAAGTGTGAAAGATCTTGAACTCATGCTAGTTGATAAATGCACCTTTTTTGTAGTTGCTTTGGTCCGAAGAACTTTGCTGTTGTACGTTTCCGTGTGTGCTTGCGTGCGAGAATTCGTCATCCATTTGACCCTGTTTGACACTTGGTGTTGCGACTGTTTTCTGTGTCGTAACCCAAAGAAAAAAGCAGGCAGACAAATGTGTGGGGTACGCGCTGAGTTGCTTCACCATGCAATTACCAGCCCCGTTACCTTCAGACAAATCCATTGTGAGGTCCAACCATATACTGTCGGGTGTCTTTACAATTTGTTGAAATCTTTTCAATTTGTTGAAATCCTATTATGTTTGCTAAAAGAAACGTCATATTTCTGAAATCCTCATTTCATTTAACTACAACTATGTAATTCGTATGCAAACTAGATGCAGGCTTTTGAATATATGATGTTTCCCAAATTGTGTCAGGAACATGAGTAGCATTTCTGCAAAACTGCTCAAGATAAAAAGGGTTAACTTTGTTTATAATTTGAAAACTAGAGACATTTATTTATTTTAGTCACACATGGCATCTTGTATGTTTGAAAGCAAAGTTGTTCCATGAACCCTGTTCGACACTTGGTGTTTTGACTGAGTTCCTTGTCATTCACCAGGACAAAAGAAAAAAACAGGCAGAGAAATGTGTGGGCTTTGCGCTGAGTTGTTGCAGTCTGTGCCAGTCTCAGTCCAGTAGTCAACCAACAAACCAACCAGCAGAGCATTTTGTTAAAACGGTTCAGTATTAGTTTCTGCTAAACTAGTTCGGTCTAAGCTCCCCGCACTGTGGTGGGTTTTACGATTGGGCATGTCAGGTGATTGCTTATTAAACTATAACCACCCTTGAAAAATGTGGCTTTACAAAATATGTGGTTGCATTTCATGCTTTTAATACTTTGAAAAGTTTGCTATTAATTAACATATTTACGTTATTCATGCAGGTTTGTTAAATGGTAATCTTTTTGGAGTTTTCCTTTAAACCTGTTTGACACTTGGTGTTGCGGCTGTTTTCCGTGTCGCAATCCAAAGAAAAAAGCAGGCAGAGAAATGTGTGGGGTACGCGCTGAGTTGCTTCACCATGCAGTTACCAGCCCCGTTACCTTCAGACAAACTTGTTATCAAGAAATTGTATAGTTGTGTGGTTCCACCAGTAGATGCAAAAATCACATTTTTTAGAAGTTTCTGATAAAAGTTTTGTGCATGTCACACACTATGCTATTGACTGATTGTTGGTGTTGTCTTGGTTGTTGACAAGTGTCATTGCTGTCTTGGTTGTTGACGATCATTACTATTGTTTCAGACACATCATGACCGGTTCGTACAACAACTTCTTCCGGATGTTCGACCGCGAATCGAAGCGAGACATCACTCTTGAAGCGAGCCGCGACAACATGAAGCCGAAGCAGGTGTTGAAGGCTCGCAAGGTGTGCACGGCTGGCAAACGCAAGAAGGACGAGATCAGCGTCGATTGTCTGGACTTCAGCAAGAAGATCCTGCACACGGCATGGCACCCGGTCGAGAATGTCATCGCAGTCGCCGCTACCAACAATCTGTATTTATTCCAGAGCAAGGATTAGCAGCAGACAAATGGCGCATTGTAGCCAACCACTTAGGATATACAAATTAATTCAATGCTCGCGATGAGCGACAGACAGACAGACATGCTGTTAACGGCTGGACGTTAATTGTGTCCGTGGGCCGTTTCTCGCGGATGCTGCCATTTCCGCTATGAGTGTTCCCGGTGGGAGAATTGTGTGTCGCTGTGGCTAGTCTTGTAAATGGCTGGGTCTGATGCAGTAATGGAGCCAGACCGCTACAGCAATGAGGTATGGGAGTAATCGTACAAACGTGGATTAGTATTTCCAGAAAAAGCTGTGGATTCTATGGCTGTGGATTTGTCAATATTTGCCCGCAACATGAGGAGTAACCACGTTTATGTGGCCGCTTTAATTTCACATCTCATGCACTCCGGACTCGTGTGTGCTCGGTAGCCCGACGTGTCACTATATGAAATTGACACGTCAATAACCGATGCCTACGGGATGTGTTTGCTCTGCTGTCTGTGATTTAATTTCATGTACTGCCACCGGGGTCCAGTGAACAGGTTCGCTGCGGACTCGGTTCTTCTCTCACATCGAACGCTGCTTGTTGTTTATGGCAGCAGACTGGCAACTGTTGACTGCCATAACGTGGCCAGTTTATTTATCTGATAAGATTTTTGAACTGTGCTGATTTGAAAGGTGCATAATTTGATAGGAATCATTTAGACTGATTCACCTCGCAGTAGAATCCATGCTTGTTTCACACCTGATGGACGCCAACTTCAATGTGTTGGTCCTAATTGTAATAATGCAGTTTGAGTCGTGCTGGTACAGCTTGCTACACTGTTCACAACATTCCAGCTGCTAAAAAGACCATTATCTTCATACAGGTGACTCCTACCCCTTCCCTGGGGTTCCATGAGACTCCTACCCCTTTGCATGGCTTCAAATGGTTGTTGCCCCATTCCCAAGTCTTCATGTTAGCCCTGCCCCTTCAGTAATTTTAAGTTTCACTGATACCAAAGTTGTCCAAAGGTCTGAAGAAAAGTAATTATGTTGATAACATCTACGTTATGTACTTTGTTAAATGGCACTTATCTAAATTTGCATGTCAGGTAATTTATTTGAAACAAGATCATGAGGCAATAAGTGCAGTACCTAAATATAGTGTCTGATCGAATTCCTGCATTGTCATATGGGAATTCGTCACGTTTGTGATTTGTCCCAAGCACTGTAAATAAGCATAAGTTCTTTAAAAATCGCACTTTTTTTATTCAAAACATTTGTTTGTTGCATTTATGTTATGTTGATGGCCTGGTGGTTTTTATTTGGCCTACTTTGTGATCAGTGTAACTTTACTACCATCAAATTGTGACTTTTGAATTTGTGGCACATGATCCTAGAAAAATTGTCAAGTGAGGCATAACTAATGCAGGCACTGATAAACTGAAGCACATATTACCTAATCATCTTGAGACCATGTTATACTGTGAGCAGTTTTGTCACAATAATTACCAGCTATTGACAAAACTTGTGGAATATTCTTGGCACTGTCGAAACACCAGCGCAATCTGTATATTGTAATCTGAACGTATTTGTACTTTTATATATATGTGTGCGAGAGCTAAAAGGAAATGTATGATAATGCGACTACATCAACATCGATAGTGCATACTGTCTATGTCCTGTATGATAGATGCTACCCCAATCACATTTCTCGCATTTAATTTGTCAATGGCTGTTGCTCAAATTTGAGGTAACAAAGAGATCTATAGAACTTTTTGTTTCGCGAAAGCTAATGTTGCTATGAATTCTGAATGGTTTCTGTGGGCGTGTTTCCACATAGGTGACCATACAGTTGTAAACCACATTGATAATTGTAAAGGAATTGATTTTTTGACATAACTGTAATTGTAGTGTAAGCGAACCCTGTAATAGTTCAGTTACAATACACTTATTGGTTCGTCTATAACCTTGAACTGTCACTGTTAGTGGGTTGCACATAGAAAATATAAACAAGTGAGGGCCAGTATCAAATGTTACATTATTGGTTTCACCTGCATGCAACAAGGTAACATTTGGGGGAAGAACTTTACTGTCAACAGATTATGTTTAATATCCTCTTAACAGTCAACCTTGTATTTGAAGCAGAAAAAAATGTGGTGTAATTAAAATGTATTTGACACCAGCGCTTCATGCGAAAGTTGGTGACATACCAGTAATCCTCACGGCAGGTGCTTGAAACATTGATGTAGTCACCTTGGGCAAACCCAAATGGTCATTTGATGGATATCCATCGTATACAGCGAAGAATTTCCAAAATCGGTTGTAGTTGTTTACTTCACAAATACCTAAGTCGTACCAAAGCAATCCAACAGTTTGAATGTGTGTGGAGCGCCTGCTGTGCCATATTGTGAGGCTGTTGTGTTGGTTTATTCTGTCTCGTGGGTCAAGGCTGCAGTTGGTACATTCTGTTGTCTGGCAGATTGGGGCAGTCAAATGATGCTGTTGATTAGTGCATAAGACAAAACGTGAGCAGGAATTGTAGTATTGGATTATCTTGCTAGTTGCAAGCCTCACTTGTGAACACGAAGCGTTCTGTCGTGCACTCTGATTATTTCGCTTCGTGCTTTGTGCGGAACCGATTGGTGCAGTGCGTATAGTCATATTGATTTATTTCACTGTAGCGTTAAACGGGCCGCAGCTGCGATACGTTTGTGGCACCACCCGCATTATGGCGTCGTCATGTACAATGTGGTGTTGAAGAAGTATGGAGAGTAGAAAATACATTAAAAATAAGTAAAATAAATACACACTACATTTCTATATATCCAGTTGTTTGCCGTGTTTTATTTTCTGCTGGATTAGATAATGTACCAAGGAACAGTCATTCTACAAGACATTCTGGACTTGCAGAATGTGACAAAAGTGAGAGTAGTAGTTTTTAAGCATGAAATGACTTGCATCTTTGTAGAATTATTTTAATATTACCTTGAGGGTACAGCCATGCAGTGCAGGCAGTGTCTCGGCCATTGTAGGCGCCATCTCAATAGATCTGTTTTACACTACACAAAACCATGTCTTTTCAGACCCCCCTCCACACAAAAATTCCTCATTCTTAATGTGTGGATGTGCTAACATGAGTGTCACTAAATGTAATTTATCTGTTCCTTTTAAATGAACATATTACTGTGATTGGAAAATAAATGGAGGAAATCTATATATAATGCCAAACAAAACCGAGGGTTTGAGATGAGATCTTACAGACTGATGAATTAACTCGGTACAGAGAAGAGTTTTATTTTGTTTAGTTTTATTTATTAGTCAGAAACCCCAAAGATTGATTCACATGGCTTAGAGCGGAACAATACGACAAAAAAGTTAACAAGAAGTTTGATAGTTTTGTTATTTCTAAAGAAAACATACCATGCACCTTAGCACTGAGAACACATTTGATTATTTATACCGAGGTATTTATCAAGTTTCACATTATATTTATTGGCCAGTACATAATTTTGGGTCCTTGGAATATAATACGGAAAGACAGTATGTTCTAAATTATTCCCAATAAAAGTGCTTTAACACCCCACACACAATAATCCACAATATCAGCACTGAGTGGATCTATGACAGATCAATGTGGCATATTCACTGTTTTCTAGTGGGTATATAAATATTATGAAGCGGTTATATTATGTAACAATATGGTAAAATGGTACACAAAGTGCCCATAGTGCTGACATCTATTGGACAAGATCGACATCCAACAATGGCATGTTTCACCCTCTGGTGAGTTACCTAGCAAGCTCGCTTGTAATATCTTATGATGTAAAGTATTCCAACTTTATGTAATAACAATGTTTCTGGCATATAAATTGTGAATAATGTGACTCACTTGTACAATGGCAGATGTGAAAATAGTATGGTCTACTACTGAAATGAAGTGCAATAATTACGTACCACTTTGTTTAATCCACAACCATCACAGTGTAAACATATCAAGTTTAAAGCTGAGTAATGGACATAGGCCAAGGAAACAATACGTTTTAGTAGGGATTTTACTTTGAACAATAAAGATGTTTTGTTGCAAAAAGAAGCACACCCAACTTCTTCTTTACGCACACATCTTCCATCTTTGTAAGGCTACATCAAACGGTTTGTGTAACGGCATATAATGAATGTTTAGAAAAGTTGACAAAAGACAATACACCAGATAAAAATATTGGTGTGACAAGGTATATCAAATTTAAAGAATATACACAAGTGGCAGTTATAAAAATCTGGGGATAGAGATCAGTAGAAAAGACAGGAATTCCAAGAATAACAGCCAAAGCTGTTCATCAGTATAAAAACTAATCAGCCACACCCCTTACAAAGAGAATTAAGTTTGTAATGTTTGAGAACATTATGTCCAGGGGCCAGTTTAATGTTCATGTCGTACTCAATTTACAAAATCTTCATAGTTACGTACAATTGTTTGCAATGCCCTTCCTGTTTTGTATGAATAATCTCAGTTATGTAATCTTCGTAAAACATCCACATTAGTTTCTTTGTATGTTATGGATGCCCAGTGAAACCGGCCCCAGGGATGTTGGTCTGATGTACCTTTGTAAAACTGCAGTAGAAAATATGTTGTTCATAAGACTTTCAACACTTTCAACTTGAGAGTAAGCATACGCTTACAACTTGAGAATAAGCATACACTTACAACTTGAGAGTAAGATACACTTACAACTTGAGAGTAAGCATTTACAACTTGAGAGTAAGCATACACTTACAACTTGAGAGTAAGCGTACACTTACAACTTGAAAGTAAGCATACACTTACAACTTGAGAGTAAGCGTACACTTACAACTTGAGAGTAAGCGTACACTTACAACTTGAGAGTAAGCATACACTTACAACTTGAGAGTAAGCGTACACTTACAACTTGAGAGTATGCGTACACTTACAACTTGAGAGTAAGCGTACACTTACAACTTGAGAGTAAGCGTACACTTACAACTTGAGAGTAAGCGTACACTTACAACTTGAGAGTAAGCGTACACTTACAACTTGAGAGTAAGCGTACACTTACAACTTGAGAGTAAGCATACACTTACAACTTGAGAGTATGCGTACACTTACAACTTGAGAGTAAGCGAACACTTACAACTTGAGAGTAAGCGTACACTTACAACTTGAGAGTAAGCGTACACTTACAACTTGAGAGTAAGCGTACACTTACAACTTGAGAGTAAGCGTACACTTACAACTTGAGAGTAAGCATACACTTACAACTTGAGAGTAAGCGTACACTTACAACTTGAGAGTAAGCGTACACTTACAACTTGAGAGTAAGCGTACACTTACAACTTGAGAGTAAGCGTACACTTACAACTTGAGAGTAAGCGTACACTTACAACTTGAGAGTAAGCATACACTTACAACTTGAGAGTAAGCATACACTTACAACTTGAGAGTAAGCATACACTTACAACTTGAGAGTAAGTGTACAGTTAAAACTTGAGAGTAAGCCAACGGTTTCAACTTTAGAATAAGCATACACTTACAACTTGAGAGTAAGTGTACAGTTAAAACTTGAGAGTAAGCCTACGGTTACAACTTTAGAATAAGCATATGGTTTAATGGTTACAATAGAAAAGCAAAAACAACATGAAAACTTGATCCAAATTAATGGTACAAAGCATGGTTGTTTTTCCCCATAAAATCATGTTACATTGAATAAACTATGTCTTCTAACACCTTTGATCATCGAAATGTGTTTTAATGAACCAGTTTTTTTTATACAATTTGACACATTTTGGGCAGTGTAGATGTTAGAACAGATAGTTTATGATGATTTTCGGATAAGAATAAGCAGACTTTGTAATGTTAATTAGTGGTCATGGATCATAAAAATTGTTCCAAATTAACATGTTACTGCAGAAACACTGTAAACAGAATGTGTCGGGAATATACCAATGCCAATGATTCTCTCCACACACCACATAATTCATGCTGTGACAAAGACCATTTACTGATGAAAAATGTCAGCTATACATGGCTAAATACATATAAAAGCAAAAAAATAAATGCATGAATGCTGTAACGATGTCTTACAATCATTGAAACAAGACTGGTCGATCGAGAAAGAAAACTTAATTCTTGATTTTGTCACATGACGCGAATGAAAGAGAGGCAGATAGTGGTCAGATCCATTACAAAATACCTATTTTAAGCCAGAAAACTGAGAAAGCGAATCTTATCACCAGCTATAAAACTTCAATGTTCATCTTATTTATAATTCAAGTGTGCAATATAGTGATGCGCTCGTAGCTGTGCGAGATGGTGTTGACCAAGTAGCGCCATCTAGTGGTGCTTAATGCCCCACTTGCGGACGCAGCTGTCTTGGCCGACGGAGATGAGCGTGTTGTCATCCAGCCACGCAACTCGGGTCACCTGACTCATCGGATGAGCACCTGGTGGAGAGGACAAAAACCAGAGTAATTATTACTTTTTTAAATCTACATTTCAGGGTGCCAAACAACTCTAAAGAATGCAATCTTTTGGTTAAATTTTAATTTTCTCTTGGGCTGTTTTAAATAAATATACTGCACTTTGTCTTGGGACACTGCCCAATTACCAGTTCTGGAAATAATTCACCTCGCCAGAATACTTATCTAATGCTAAGACAATCTGCCATATTTCTCTACAATAAACGAAACTGCTGACCTATTTGTCATTTACAATCATCTAAAATATTATAAAAACCCAGAGAAGTAAACAATTACAATACAGACATCAGCAGTTTACCACATATGCATAATAACAACTCCTAGTGATCAGATAACTTGACAGTTTTTCATCGGTTTTGGAGGTAAGAAATCACTACCAACTTTTCACCAATTACCCTGGGCATAACCATTGCTGAGTGACAGGATTCCCTAAAGGCTGATTTACACAAGTGATTAATTGCCTGATTGGTATGCTGATATGGTGTCACGTGACATCGCGCTGCAAGAATTAATCGTGTGAACACCTGCGCAAGATCAATTAGTGGCCAATTTATGGCTACGATTGTGCCAGCTGAACTGAGGCCAGTACCAATTTGGCCAACAAATGGTATCGGTTTGACCAACTACAGGTGCACCTGTTGTAACCTTTCATCAAAGTTCAAATCAGGATTGGCACGAGTAAAAGTATAGGTCGCAGTGTCTAGACATTAGTCTAAATACACACATCATTTAGCTGCACACTGTCAGGCGACATAGTGTCGCTGGCCCAACTGGGGCACAAATCACTTGTGTAAGCCAGTCTTTAGGTGCAGCCTTGAGCCAGTTCGTACCTTTGATGATGATTGTCTTGGAGCGTTTCTCCACTGACCAGATGATGATGCTGGTGTCGAGAGAGCCGGTGGCCAGGTGTTTGGAGTCCGGGGTCCACGCCACGCTGTTGATCTTTGCTGTGTGATGTCCCCACTCAGTCGACGTCAGAATCTGTCACAATATGTCGTATTTTGTCATGATACCGCAGCAGATAACACATTCAAATTTGTATACATCACAAGGTGGCTCACACAGTTGTTATTGTCGCTTTGTTAATTTAGTATTATTTCAGTACATTTTTAAAGCTAAATTTATACAATTACATTTATATAAATGTACATGAATATACAATAAAGAACTTGAGCATGCAACAAATAACAATTCTTATGATAAATTGGATTTTGACAGTTCTTTAATTCATTCAATCGTGTCCACATACGAAGTAGTTGACAGAATGGACTGAGTCGCTTCACGCACACTTCTACTGTGACTCGTGGTTGAGAGATGGAGTCCACGACAGATTACACATTTACCCCCTGTGTGGAATCTCTTATTTCCCCTTGCAAAGACACCAAGTAGGAAGGACCAATGATTATTAGTGTCTCTTCCGAAAAACACAAGCAAATTGGGGGAACGAAGTTGCCTAAGCTTCAACACAGCAGCGTGGAGGACTTAAACCCTGGTTCTCTCGACTGAGACAACCAGCTCTACCAGTGAGGTACCATGCCCCCACACTGCGATTGCAACAGAACGATTATTACATTGACAACTTACATTATACTCTGGAAGCTGGTACAACACAACCTTCCGATATGTGTCAGTTGCCACCAGGAAAGCACCATCTGGCGAGTACTTTACATCGGTGATGCCGCCATTATGGTCCATTGTTCGTTTCTCTGAGAGTTCGTCTCCTGTCAGCCTGTAGATGTACACCTTCTGGTCCTGAGACAAGAAGCAAGTGTGTTAATAACATATATTTATTTGATATAGTGCCAGATCCAAGATTGTTTGTTAATTAATAATATCTTCTAGAATTGCTAAATAAACAAATAGATTAAATACTACTAATACTAATTATAATTTTTTTAATATGGCACCTGTTAGTAATATACTAAAATAGTAATTAAGAAATAATTAAATAAATATACATAAACAATATAAATATATATATGTCCCTGAGACATGGTAACAAAGTTGTATGACTGTGACACGACTCCAAGGCACTGGGACCTACCATGCCTCCGCCTATTGCGACCTCCGACAGGTCAGTTGTGATGGATGCACACTGCGGCTCATAGTCGACCTTCTGCGTGAAGACAACGCGTTGGTTTCTCACAACCACCACCTGCAGTCACACGGACAATAACGATTTCAGTGACCGGTGCAAGGTGAGTTTAAAGGGAATGTAAGATATTCATTGGTTAACCTAATGACTGGTGTACGGACGTTGCGACACTGAATGTATTAGTATTTATAACACTGAGGTTGATTAAAATATTTTGCATGCAAAACGTGTTACTAACATGATCTTTCACCTCTAAATAGAAAAAAACCATGATTTCACAAAACATTTAAGATTTTCTGACACAGATACCACTCCACTCCAACAGACCACACAGAGACGACTCCATTCCAACAGACCACACAGAGACAACTCCACTCCAACAGACCACACAGAGACAACTCCACTCCAACAGACCACACAGAGACAACTCCACTCCAACAGACCACACAGAGACAACTCCACTCCAATAGACCACTCAGAGACCACTCCACTCCAATAGACCACACAGAGACAACTCCACTCCAACAGACCACACAGAGACAACTCCACTCCAACAGACGACACAGAGACAATTCCACTCCAACAGACCACACAGAGACAACTCCACTCCAATAGACCACACAGAGACCACTCCACTCCAATAGACCACACAGAGACAACTGCACTCCAACAGACCACATAGAGATGACTCCACTCCAATAGACCACACAGAGACGACTCTACTCCAATAGACCACACAGAGACGATTCCACACCAACAGACCACAAACAGACCACTCCACTCCCAACAAACCACACAGAGACGACTTCACTCCAACAGACCGAACAACAAATCTTCACCTTTGAAGGTGAAATATAGATTTATATACTACAGCAATAAAGATTACTTAAAATATAAAGAATAACACTGTTCATTTAGATGTTTGCTGACATTTTTTTAAAGAATTGGTACATTTTAATAATACAAAACCCCCACTAGCTTATCACTAGCGTATCACCTAACCAATGAAAGTCATCAGACATCCCTTTAAAACTGATGTGTTGCAGGCTAAATGCTGACAAGTGAAGTGGTCCCCGATGTCTACTTATTTTATATTACCAATACACTATGTTGCCTTAAGTAAAGTCTGCATAGTTTCTACATGCAAAACTGCTCAAACATTTTACATAATTGCATGGGTTATGGTAATATGCTTTGACCAATATCCTCTTCTTCCCCTTGTTCCCGTGGGGGGTGGGGTCCACGTCACTTGGTAGCTTCTTACACTTTCATTGTTCACCCTCTCCATCTGTCTTCTGCGATGGTCTTCCACTTTTGGCTGCTCATACCTGCCCAATCAAGATCTCGCTTGACTGTCTTTCCATCGCAGCTTTGGTCTTCCTCTTCTTCTTCTGCCTCGCCCTTCTGCTTTCCATGCTCTTTTTGACAATATGTCTTCACCTTTTCTTTGCGTACGTCCTACCTACGTCATTCAGCTTCCAACTACTTACATCTTTAGGTGTTCTTTATGCCAATCTTCTCTCAATTCCTTCATCTTCCTTTTATCTTCTTGGGTTACCGGTAATTTACATATTCTTCGGATCCAGTTATTGTCTGCTATCTGTATCTTCTCCTCCTGTCTCTCTGTCAGTGCCAGTGTTCCCAACCCATATACAGGCTGGTACCACGCAGGCTTCCAACACTTTTCCTTTTAGTTGTTTCTTCAGTTTTCTGTTTTGACCAATATGTTAATTAAAAAACAAAACAGTAATTATATGTACTGGGTACGCCAGGTTGGCAGCCAATTCAATCAATGTGTAGAAATTGGATACAACTCTCCTATACATTTTGCAAGATCAACAAATACAAATAAACGAGTGAATAATCAAACCTGTTACATGTGAGGGAAGAGCTGGGAGCGGAGAGGGAAGAGCTGGGAGGGGAGAGGGAAGAGCTGGGAGGGGAGAGGGACAGTGAAGGAAGACGAGATGACAGAAGGTAACATACATGGTTGATGCAGGCAGCAACTACAAGGCCCCCGGGTGCAGTGGCTAACCCCCTTGGCTGGGACGGCATCTTTACCCTCTCACTGCAAACATTCAAAACTCCTCTTATACATGACCACTATATAACATAGCAATTCAATAAAGATCAATCTTAAAACATGAGATTATTTATCAATTTTAAAACAAACCTGGTGCTTCATTCAAGTAAAGTATCATACCAACATTTAGGTGAATAAATTTTGCAGAGCATGTGTTCTTTATACAATGTTTACATGGCATTTGTCAAGGTTTTGTGAAAATAGAAATTATTATCAGTTTCTTTAGGTAGGATTAATCCCACTCCTTCACATACCTAATAAGAATTGGACGCACAGTACAGATATTCCCAACGCAGTGAAAGGAAAGCCCATTATTGCCTAATTTCAAATGGGAAAAACTCTAAAATATACCTTTCCTTTCCTTCATTTTTGATTTTTTTTATATTTACACACATTCGTACACAGAATTTTTTTTTTAATAATGTATTTCATATTTGGACATTGTGTGGCAAGGAAGGCAAAACACATCCGTCAGTGTATCTCACCATGCAAACAAATGACTACCACATATCATTCACATAGTTCACATAGTTATTAAGTGAAACTGCTGTGTGAAAGTGTTAAAACGAAAGGGAAATGGCTAAGTGAAAGTACAAAAAAGAAAGTGAAACTATCTACTTGCCCATACTGCTTTGTAGCAACATCTGTGTACACTATGGAGTCATCCATGCCACAAGTAATTAGGACACCATCAACAACCATCATGTCCTGTACTTGATTTGAGTGACCTTTGCCCCTCACCAAATCGTTCTCAGCTGTGTCAGCATTCCAGTGACCTTGGTTCAAGGTCAAGGACAAAATCAACAAAGGTCACCAGGCATAGCTTCAGAAAGAGCTATGCATACACAAATGTATGAGTAAAATACATAAAGACACTTGAATTTACATCTGTGTATACATGACATTATGCTGTAAACAAGCACACACACACACACACACACGTTCCATTTCTCATGCCCGCACTAGCTCACACATGTACAAAGAACTCCCTAGAACTTCTTTTGTTTTTGAACAATATAGCATAGTGACTTTCGTAATAGAAATGGAAGAAAATGCATCAAGGTTAAGGTCACAAGATCAAACTGAAGGTTGCAAAGTGTTGGTCACACAGTGAAGGCAAGAAATACCAGTTTAGTGACAATGGTTGAGGAAGAATACTGTGACAATAATACATGGTACTGATACTGTAAGTACCGTATTAGACCTAATAAGAATACTGTGACACTAATACACAGTACTCATCCTGTATGTACCGTATTAGACCTAATAAGAATACTGTGACATTAATACACAGTACTGATATTGTATGTACTGTATTAGACCTAATAAGAATACTGTGACAACAATACACAGTACTGATACTGTATGTACCGTATTAGACCTAATAAGAATACTGTGACAATAATACACAGTACTGATATTGTATGTACCGTATTAGACCTAATAAGAATACTGTGACAATAATACACAGTACTGATACTGTATGTACCGTATTAGACCTAATAAGAATACTGTGACAATAATACACAGTACTGATATTGTATGTACCGTATTAGACCTAATAAGAATACTGTGACAACAATACACAGTACTGATATTGTATGTACTGTATTAGACCTAATAAGAATACTGTGACAACAATACACAGTACTGATATTGTATGTACCGTACTAGACCTAATAAGAATACTGTGACAACAATACACAGTACTGATATCGTATGTACCGTACTAGACCTAATAAGAATACTGTGACAATAATACACAGTATTCTTGAAAAGAAATTGGGCCATGGAAAAATGTCAAGGGATCTGTTTTTATAAGCGTACGCCAAAATTTTTTCTCAAAACAATAAGGTAATTGTTTAACACTAGTGGTGTCATTTGGTGTAAAACAACTGAACAGTGGTGCTAACTGTTCAACACCAGATGGCGACACTTTGGTTGTTCCACAGAATCCACACCAATCAAATTACAATAAGTTTCCTGCTGATTAAACTTGGGGGTGTACATTAATTAGGCCATGTACGCTTAATAGGTCGAATACAGTAACTAATACCCAACAAATGTGTATACAAATATTGCCCTTGGAGAAACTCTTCCCGCTGAAGCCATCCAACCATTAAGCAAGGATACAGACATTTCCGTCAGAGCTTGCTGTGAATACTGTTCCTTTGTCCTCAGTGACAGCCAGGGCAGTGATTGGCTTGCTGTGACCCTGCACACAACCAACACATTGATGTAGCCTTACATGTGCAAGACATACATTGTACACATATCTCATATCATTTCTGCTTAAACCAAAAAATTATAGAAACGCCCCAAGGACTGACCTTGAGGATGCGTCTGGGTGTCTCGGGACAGCCACGGTCCAGGTAGTTGATGACTCCGGACAGAGAGACGGTGATGAGGTTCTCTCCCAGCCACAGGCAGCCCACCTGCATGTCATCCACGGTGGTGCCCATAACAAACTCCCTGCAATCACAAACTGTTGTAATCACTGCCCATAACAAACTCCCTGCAATCACATACTGTTGTAATCACTGCTCATAACAAACTCCCTGCAATCACAAACTGTTGCAATCACTGCCCATAACAAACTCTCTGCAATCACAAACTGTTGCAATCACTGTCCATAACAAACTCCCTGCAATCACAAACTGTTGCAATCACTGCCCATAACAAACTCTGTGCAATCACAAACTGTTGCAATCACTGCCCATAACAAACTCCGTGCAATCACAAACTGTTGCAATCACTGCCCATAACAAACACTGTGCAATCACAAACTGTTGCAATCACTGCCCATAACAAACTCCCTGCAATCACATACTGTTGTAATCACTGCCCATAACAAACTCCCTGCAATCACAAATTGTTGCAATCATTGCCCATAACAAACTCCCTGCAATCACAAACTGTTGCAATCACTGCCCATAACAAACTCTGTGCAATCACAAACTGTTGCAATCACTGTCCATAACAAACTCCCTGCAATCATAAACTGTTGCAATCACTGTCCATAACAAACTCCCTGCAATCACAAACTGTTGCAATCACTGCCCATAACAAACTCTCTGCAATCACAAACTGTTGTAATCACTGTCCATAACAAACTCCCTGCAATCACAAACTGTTGTAATCACTGCCCATAACAAACTCCCTGCAATCACAAACTGTTGCAATCACTGCCCATAACAAACTCCCTGCAATCACAAACTGTTGCAATCACTGTCCATAACAAACTCCCTGCAATCACAAACTGTTGCAATCACTGCCCATAACAAACTCCCTGCAATCACAAACTGTTGCAATCACTGCCCATAACAAACTCTGTGCAATCACAAACTGTTGTAATCACTGCCCATAACAAACTCCCTGCAATCACAAACTGTTGCAATCACTGCCCATAACAAACTCCCTGCAATCACAAACTGTTGCAATCACTGCCCATAACAAACTCTGTGCAATCACAAACTGTTGCAATCACTGCCCATAACAAACTCTGTGCAATCACAAACTGTTGCAATCACTGCCCATAACAAACACTGTGCAATCACAAAATGTTGTAATCACTGCCCATAACAAACTCCCTGCAATCACAAACTGTTGCAATCACTGCCCATAACAAACTCCCTGCAATCACAAACTGTTGCAATCACTGCCCATAACAAACTCCCTGCAATCACAAACTGTTGCAATCACTGCCCATAACAAACTCCCTGCAATCACAAACTGTTGCAATCACTGCCCATAACAAACTCCCTGCAATCACAAACTGTTGCAATCACTGCCCATAACAAACTCTGTGCAATCACAAACTGTTCCAATCACTGCCCATAACAAACTCCGTGCAATCACAAACTGTTGCAATCACTGTCCATAACAAACTCGCTGCAATCACAAACTGTTGTAATCACTGCCCATAACAAACTCCCTGCAATCACATACTGTTGCAATCACTGCCCATAACAAACTCCCTGCAATCATAAACTGCTGTAATCACTGTCCATCATAAATATCATCAGAAATGAAATGCTGGGTATGAGAAGAAAATATTACCACAAATCAATTGGCAAAGATGCTAAAAAGATGGCAGATTCATCAAAGCCAAGGCTGTCGTTAATTAATTAACTGCTAATGAACTTCTTTAAATGACATTTACAAATCTACTCTGTCAATTTTAATTGTTGATGAAAGAAAAGGCCTGATGTAGTAGAACTTGTAGTACTTACTGGACTAGTGACCCTGAGGGTACGTCCCAGATCTTGGCTGTCTTGTCAGCAGACACTGTCAACACTTGCTTGCTGTCTGGACTGAAACTCACCTGCACACAACACGACATCACTGAGACACGACACGTATCTCACACAGACAGCGTACCACAAGACAGTGCCAGGCTTAGCAGACTAACACTAGTAAAACATGGCATTTGCAGCTTATAAGACTTAAGACCTTATAAGAATAATACAACCTTTTTTGTGACAAATTCAACACATAACAAAGAAATTTCATAAGAACACTTTTCACTTGGTGATCACATTGTATCATTTTATTAAAAAAGCATATCGCTTAGCGATACGCAATCCATTCTACCTCGAATTTTCTAGGCTTAGTCTGGTTAAATCAAATTTTAAGACCTTTCTCTACAAATTCTCATTTTAAAGACCTTTTCAAGGGCTAAAAATGGCAACCCAATTTAAGATCTGTTAAGACTCCGCATACCATCGTCAGAAAGACTGAGAAAGTAGGACAAACATGAGGACGTCATCACTGAAGCATGCAGGAAATGTGAATTCATTGAAGCATGAAGACCAGTAAATTCTATGTTTGGCATCCACAGTGGAGATGGTCCATTTGTTTAGATCTACTATAAGAATAAGAGAGCTTCAATAAGCTTTTATTCTGCTCCCACAGTCAAAACTGTGTTGAACTGTTGCACAGGAAGAACAAAACTGTGTTGAATTGTTGCACAGGGAGAAGAAAATTGTTGAATTGTTGCACAGGGAGACGAAAACTGCGTTAAACTGCTGCACAGGGAGAAGAAAACTGTTGAATTGTTGCACAGGGAGAAGAAAACTGTTGAATTGTTGCACAGGGAGAAGAAAACTGTGTTGAACTATTACACAGGGAGAACTAAACTGTGCTGAACTGTGGCACATGGAGAACAAAACTGTGTTGACCTGTTGCACAGGGAGAACAAAATTGTTGAATTGTTGCACAGGGAGAAGAAAACTGTGTTGAACTATTGCACAGGGAGAACTAAACTGTGTTGAACTGTTGCATAGGGAGAACAAAACTGTGTTGAACTATTGCACAGGGAGAACAAAATTGTGCTGAACTGTTGCACATGGAGAATAAAACTGTGTTGAACTATTGCACAGGGAGAACAAAACTGTGACTGAACTGTTGCACAGGAAGAAGAAAACTGTGTTGAACTGTTGCACATGGAGAAGAAAACTGTGTTGAATCGTTGCACAGAGAGAAGAAAACTGTGTTGAATTGTTGCACAGGGAGAAGAAAACTGTTGAATTGTTGCACAGGGAGAAGAAAACTGTGTTGAACTGTTGCACAGGGAGAAGAAAACTGTGTTGAACTGTTGCACAGGGAGAAGAAAACTGTGTTGAATTGTTGCACAGGGAGGACAAATTTTTGTTGAACTGTTGCACAGGGAGAACAAAACTGTTATATTGAAAAGAGACAGTGAAGCACTGATGCATGTTGTACACATCTTACACTTCATGTAATTTATTAATTAGCATTATAATGAATACATATGACAGTATTATACAAATTGTAACCAAATGCTAAACAAGACAAGCCACCATTTTCTGTATATTCTAATCTGTTCATATTTACAATGATGATTTACCCCCCAACCACATACCCCCAACCACTTACCCCATAGATGCCCCCCTTGTGAGCAGGAGACAATTCACCAAGTTGTCCGATCTTCTCGCCAGACTTTCCATCATAGATAAAAGCCTAGAAACACAGCAGTGGTTAGAAATGTTGCATAGATGAGACATGCTTGTTTCTTTGGGCTATGGCACAGTATGAACAGCATGACGCTGCTGAGGTACTTCACGTTGTTAAATAAAACAGTCGACACAAATTGACACAAGTGTGATATACAAATATTGATCAACAAAGGAAATTGTCAATTGGCCATTAGAAATAATGGTTCTTACTGCAAGTTTGCGAGAATAACTGGGTGAGAATAATTGGGTGAGAATAACTGGGTGAGAATAATTGCGGGAGTGAAAAGAATCGACAAACGAAGAATGGAGGAGCTGCGGGAAAAAGGTGGTGTGAAAGAGAGTCTCACAAGGAAGTTGGTGAGGAGCCGGCTAAAGTTGGCTGGACATGTGGAAAGAAAGAAGGGGTACGAATGATGAAGAGAGCAGATGCGCTTGGAGTGGAGAGTAGACGGAGAAGAGGAAGACCGAGACTAAGATGGGAGGACTGCGTGAAGAGAGATTTAGTGGGAGTGGGAGGGGTGTGGAGAATGAGGGCGAGGGATAGAGGGGAGTAGAGATGATTGGTGGAGACGGTAGTAAAACAGGACTAGTTATGAAGGGAAAAAAACAACGACCGGTATCGGTGCCAGCCTCACCCCGGACTACAGGGAAATGGAGGAGAACAACTGATTTATTGTTGTCAAAAATACTCTGCTCGGGAGAGATGTACATCTGTTAACCTGATGCACCCTGAACATCGAAATTTCGGTGTTTGGATGTAGTGTTCATATTGATCGCTATGTGGCGCCACGCTCGTTCGCTTTGGTCATGCTGTTGGTGCCCGGATGAAAACAACACATGTGCGGACGTTTTGAGCCGTTTCTCGAATCGATCCATCAATTATTAGTATTTTTGCAAATTTTTGGAAAGTGACCGATATTTTGTCAACGTTTTACGATTTATGATTATGAAATCTATGAGCGGGCATTGCATCTGTTGGGTTTTACATCCGATAATTCGGATGTAAATGACATTAGTAGCGGCCAAGACAACAACATCGATGTGTCAATGATGTGTTTTTACTGTATTCATTGTCTTTTGACGTAACATTTGACTCACATTTGCAGAATTACTGCATTTATATTCTTTGAATTTTTCTTTTCTTTTCCATCAGTTATTATACTACAATACATGGTGTGCTCTGATATATATGTCAATAGATTACATGTACCTATGAAACATTCATTATTATGCATTTTGTGAACAGTTTTGTGTGCTTTATATGTATATATGCGATCAACCAAAATCATAGTACTTGCATGCTAATTGTAATATTTCACAGGTAAATGCAGATATTATTATAATTTCTCTTGCTGGTCATAGAGGACATGTAGGCCTACCTTGCAGTACCAAACTTGCCTCATTTTGTGCTTTATTGTGTCCATGAGTGACGAAATAAAACTAGATTTCGTATTTAATTTTTCACTTTGCGATTGTTTACATATGCTAATTATATACTAATTAGCCACAGTTAATCATAACATTGATAGTGTTATTACCATTGGTAAGATAAATATTCTGTGATTCAGAATATATATATATTGTAAGGGTTTTGATGAAGACTTTACGTCTTACAGTGCATTTCATAATCCCATGGGTTGAAACAAAATCAACTCCCCCAGAAATTCAGGGCTTATCAGGTTAATCATTCTGTCGTATTGTAAGATAACAATAACAATTAACTTCTACTATTTGGTGGTGTGTTTGGTTGTCTAATTTGCTCACACTGCACTAACATGGCTAAGAGTTCAGTGTTATCTTGAGACACTTCTGAAGTGACAACTCACCTTGCCCTCGGCACCCCCAGAGACAAACACCTCCCCATTGGGCGAGTACCTCAATGCATTCACAAACCGGCTGTGATCCTGCAAGTACACAAGTGAATATCTGAGTACTTCACAAAACCACTGTGATCCTGGAAGTACAAAGGTGTATGATAGGGCAGGTACACATCAGCGAATATCTGAATCAGATCACAAACCGACTGTGTGGCGCGGTGGCTCTGTGGTCAGAGCTCCAAACTGTCAATCGAGAGGACCAGGTGTCGAGTCCACCTGCTGGCGTTTCATAACTTTAGCAATTTCGCTCACCCCACATTGGTCCAGGCCAAACGAGTACCTGATGGGATTCCAGAGATGGAATTATAAGAATGAACAGCTTTTGTGCAGCAATTGCAGCATGGCTGGATGCTTCAAGTGAAGCTGAAACGGTGTTTGCGGGAACAGGTCTGCTGAGGGCAAACAATAACTCGCTCTGAGTTACAATTGTTAGAGGGATGTGGTATAAACTCAACACTACTTCGACTGTGATGTTGTGATCCTGCAAGTATAAAACAGTGACTATCTGAGTTAGTTCACAAGCCGACTGTGACCATGAAGATCCTAAAGATATAACTTGTGACAGTTAAACACAGAGAGCTCTGTGTCAGGCAATGACAGCCCTGGCCGTACAATATGCCAGTACACTCACATTGATTGTAAACTGGAACTTGAAGGGTGGACCGTGGAAGAAGGCGATCGAGTTGTCCTCGCTGGCTGAGGCGATGCGGAAGGGTCGACTGGGTCGGAAGTCAACGGCGTTCAAGGCCTTGCTCTGTCCCATGATGTCCCCAACTGATGTCCCCGTGTCAGCGTTGAACACATGACCAAACCTGGAAACCACCAAATGCAGAATTTTGTACCTTCTATGAGATGATCTAATGATTTTAACCTAAAGGTCTATATTAAAAAATCGCTCGTGTAAAATATCCTTAAATGTCACACTCCCCCAAATTTTTTTCAAGAAGTCTAAAAGAAATACACAACTTAACATGTAATGGCCTAATAAAGACAAAAATGTAATTTTGTGAGTTTCCCGTTACCTACCAGTGCCACCATGTGGACACAGGAGATTAATTAGGGTACAGTGATTTTATTCGTGAAAATGTCCATCATGTTAGGAGAATGGTAGAAATGAGATTTCCTTTTAATCACAACTATAAAGTTTACTCATTACTCTGACAATCTGGCAACCAATGGGTGCCTTCCTAAGGAATTGAATTCTGGGACAATCTAGTTCTTCTTCTGCTCACCAGACGGTAAAGCAAAATTCAGTTCCTGATGAAGGCAATCGGAGGTTGCCAAAACATCATAACAATGGTTTACAGAACTTTGTGATTAAAAGAAATTGATTGATGTATGTTGAATGAGTGGGTGTCGTATGTCCTACCTATCTCGACCTTCCCCCCCGACAACGATCCGCTGGTTGTCTGGGGACCACGCCAGGTCCTTGATGGCACCACCTAGAGGTTGGAACTCACTCTTCAGGATGTGCTCCTTTTGCGTTGTATCCCAGATGCGCACCTTGCCAGAGACATCTGTAAGACGTGACACAGAGGTGAGAAAGAGAGAGAATGCAGACATGCAATATATATCATATCCACGATGCAAAGCAGATTTTGGTACTTTATGAGGTATATGGCCATATCCCAGTTTTATATGGATTTGATTCTAACAGAAACGTTGTGATAAAGTATATTTTTTTGAGTTCAGCACATAAGTATAAAATTGAATGACAAACTTATAACGACCAAAGAACAAATACTTTTGGCGCTAGGCAGATTTCTGGCTAAACCTAGTGTGATGTAGGTATATTTTGCAGCCTGATAGATGGTGACATTCGATTGAAATAGAAATGCTATAGGCTGATTACCAAATGAAAAATGTTATACAGATCTATACAGCTTTAGACATAATTTCAAGTAAAAAATATGGATTTTAACCTGCAGCTTTTAACTCTCTTACTTCCCAAGGCAAGTTATACCCAATGTTTACCCAATTTCTGGGTAGGGTGCCAGCCGGCAGTTGAACCCAGCACCTCCTGGTCAAGAGGCAAGCACCAAACTACTGGGCCACTGCGTGTTACATGTGTTGCTCGCACAGTTTGCTCACACAAATTCCATGTTTCAAAGGATCTCAATTTCAGACAAACGAAACATCCTTTCCAAAGATGTCATACACTATTACAGCATGAAAAAACATGGGACAGTCAACCGTTTTTTCTCCAGATCCATGTCCTATGAAAAAGTGCCAGTGATTTTGAGATGGTACCCACTTTTGAGGATTTTTTGTACCCGAGAAATAGTTTATGATTCGGAAAAAATTCACATTTGCAGACTATGACACTTCTGCTATGCACAGGCTTAAACAGTCGCTAGCTGGCAGCATCTATTTTGGATGTGTCCGTGATGGAATGTATTAATGTGTACAAAGACAGAATCAAGTTTGTTTGTGCGACAAATGATATCAAGCATCTTGCAAGTTAATTGTCTCTAAAACAGAATTGTAGGATGAAGACAAAAATCAAAACTTGTATAGCTTTTTTTTTATTAAAATTGAACTGTGACTGACTATTAGCTTTGTCTTCAATGGGACGAACTAATAATGATGTGTAGCTACATAGCATTTAGTGCAGTGAAACTGAAAGAGTATGCCACCTACTGCCAGCTGACCGGCCTACCCAGCCTGCCCACCTACTGCCAGCCGACCGGCCTACCCAGCCCTCCCACCCAGTAGATTAATGTTTAGCCACCTACCTCCGGAGCAAATGTAGAAGCCACTTGGAGAATACCGAGCTGCGGTTGTCTGTACGGAGTGCTCTGTGTAAATGTCACACACTGACGGGTTCTGAAATGGCACAGATAGCTGCCCCGTGTTACTAACAACAACCATAAATTGCACGACTATCTGATTCTTAAGCAGCTAACACCAGCTGTTTGCACTCTGTTCTAATACAGTTATATCCATAAAAATGTTCAATCCCTGTGTAATATTTGTATGAATTTCATATATTGTGGGGGAATAAATAAAAGTGAGGATACATCAAACTAACACCACAAGTAATAACACAATTTATTTCAGCAATACATTCTGGGACATTTTAGATCCATTGTTCATGCTGCAATGATTCACCAGGTGTCACTACAGTTAGTCAGATTTAACAAGATTTGCCATCCAAGACAAAGGCCCAGATGGCAAGTGGACAAGGAAGCCATTGGCTTATTGAAAGTCCAACAATGTTCATCTACGTGTAATCCGCCATCCTGAGATATGTGTCAACCTTGTTTTTAAACATAGTCACGCTGCTAGCAGTTACACAATATCTAGATAATTTGTTCCATTCATTTATTATCCTCTGTGAAAATGAGTATTTCCTGATATCAACACAGGCCACGTACCACTTATATTTATATTGTTATATTCTTATTTTAACTAGCTTGTATAATGTATTTGTAAAGAATTCTATGTTTATTTAGCAAATTTTATAACTATTTGTCTTGTAAAGCACCACAAACAATTTAAAATTGGATCTGGCGCTATATAAAATAAATTATCATTATTATTCATCTGGCATTACCAAGTATGCACCATATAGAAACTACAAGTAGGGATTGTTGTTAGATATAAATGATACGGGGGTGTTTCTGTACTGATTGAGTGAGCTAGTTCAATGTTTCCCAGTAAGTCAGTGCTGCATTACAGCTGTAACTTGTTCAATGTTTCCCAGTAAGTCAGTGCTGCATTACAGCTGTAACTTGTTCAATGTTTCCCAGTAAGTCAGTGCTGCATTACAGCTGTAACTTGTTCAATGTTTCCCAGTAAGTCAGTGCTGCATTACAGCTGTAACTTGTTCAATGTTTCCCAGTAAGTCAGTGCTGCATTACAGCTATAACTTGTTCAATGTTTCCCAGTAAGTCAGTGCTGCATTACAGCTGTAACTTGTTCAATGTTTCCCAGTAAGTCAGTGCTGCATTACAGCTGTAACTTGTTCAATGTTTCACAGTAAGTCAGTGCTGCATTACAGCTGTAACTTGTTCAATGTTTCACAGTAAGTCAGTGCTGCATTACAGCTGTAACTTGTATCGGGGCCAAACAAACATTTCAAAATAAGTCTGGGCTAAAACTGAGGGATGTCAGGTTTGCTGAGTCATTGAAAAAAATGAGGTGTCATTTCCACAAATTTCACATTCACATAAAATGGCGTTTAATGTGCTGTAGTAAACATTAAAAAAAATCATAGGGCAAACTTTCCAAGCAACCACATAAATTACACCCTTCAATGGAAAGATTAATAATATTATTATAGTGGTCTCATCCCTCTACAAGAGCTAGGCAAGCTATTTGTAACTGAAGAGCTAAGTGAGTGAATCAGCCATAAGAAGCTGACATGGAACTGTAGTGTAAGGCATGCCACTACATTCCTTCTGGGTGCGGGCCAAACCACATCCACGGGTCATTTATAAAACCTCAACCACTTACTTACATTCTGTGGCAGAAACCTGGTGAATGAACTGAAACTATCTTGATAGCTGTCAAACACACCTGGGCTGTGGCAAAGCAGCCCAGGTGGGGTTAAGTTGAATAAGTTAGTTACATGTCAAAAAAACAAAACTTTCTGGACCTTGGTGATCCCTTCATCAGTGTTAGAATGGGCTGTTGTACTGTGTCATATGACCTGGATGTTGATTGTCAGTCTAATGCTGGTGAAGGGACTGCAAAGCTCCGAAGAGCACACCCAGTATTTTAACAGATAACTAACTTATTTGCAATTCATGATGTGTCCCCACCTTGTGAAGTGTGGGCTGTGTACTTTTAGCAAGACCCAATAAATATGTTGAAACTGACAACAATGTGCAGTTGGCAGCCATTACATAACGACACACAGCCTGATTGTGCCAACACTGACTGTAGCAGCTCCATGCGACCACACACATGTGTAGGAGGGTCTAACCTCTGCCCAAGGAGTACAGGGAGAAGAAAGGTGTATCCTTGTTGTGTAGGGTACCGCCACAGGCACATTACCATTGGGGTGAGGATGTTGCTAAAACCAACACTTGCAGAAAATACAACCAAAGTTGGGCTATTTTAAAAAAGACCATGTGAATGACAAGTCAGATAAAAAAAATTTCACATAGAAACAATCATAACTTTGGAAACTGACAAGCATGAAATGGTCTAAAACCCTACTGAGTTTGTGTATGTTTTATGGTGCAGTTACTGGAACAGCTGAAGTAATAATGAGCAAACCCCTTAATAGTTACATATATACAACTTATTCTTCTAGGCAGGCCCCTTAATAGTGAAATTCTGATGTTTTGAGCTGGTCCCTAAGCAGCAACACTGAACAGCTGTTACTGGTCTCACATACATAATTGAGATAACTGGGTCCACTAGTATAATTGCTACAAGCAACACCATGATAATAGTAATAATAATAATCAGGGTTCAAAATCAATTCGAATTACATAAGTAATTTACCCCAGATGTACACTTCAATGTTTTAAACACATTTTCATGTGCTAAATTCAGCAGAGCCACTCTGGCTGGACAGCATCCATGATGAAGGAAGGTCACTGGTATAATGAAGGAATGGCTGAGATCTAGGTATGTAAGGTAATTTAAACGATAAACTAATTGTTTTACTGCTGTATTTCCTTGCACCAGAACATTTAAACTGCAAATAAATATGTTGCTCTTTTATATTGTATATGTGTTATGATTTAGTTTTGTTCATGGAGACTGGAACAAACTATCAAATTATTTTCAACTGAGCCTACTGGGCAGTATATGTAACAGTAATTGTAAAAAACTTCTGAGTTTTTTTTCAAATTGCCAATTGCCACATGGCAACATTGCCGCAGTGCTACAAATACTGAGTTCACAGGCAATTCTAGGATTCATAGACAATGACCCAGTAATAGATATCCTGGTAATAGATTAGAATTAATATAATAGTAATAGAAACAGTAAGAAGTAATAGTAATAGACTGTCTGTAATAGAAGCCATGCCTGCTACTGGGTAGTCGAAATTTGAAAAAAAGGGCAAAAGTGGGTATGCCTCTATATAATATTATGTAATAACATGATTTTACAATAAAATGACCAGACTTTGTACATTTAAAGATTTTATAGATGTTGCTGTTAATATAGCTTTAAAGTTAAACTGAAAGTAAGTCTGAATTTACCTCAATGTCCCGTATCACGATGCTGTTGCCATTGCTGTAGAGGAAATTTTTGCCCTTGGGATCACCGCTGAGCACAATGGCTGCACCCCTCGTCGTCCGGGGCAGCGTGGCAAAAATCCCTTCTGCAATCACAAAGTTAGGAGCTAGCTATCCAAAAAGTATATCACACCCTTTTAGGATTTTACTGAGACCCCACCCCCTTGTAATGTTTCATTGCACTGGTCTGTACACCACCAAAACAATTTTGTTTAGAGAAAGGCGCCCCACCTATCATGCGTACAATTATTATTTTACAAATGAACTTATGCAGATGTGTGATGAACATGGGTGAGTCCAATTACAAAAATAATTATATCAATTACAATTATGTTTCATTTTAATTTCAATTACAATTACACTCATCATTTTTCAAATCAATTACAATTACACCGTTTAAATTTCAGTTACATTATGTGGAACCAAATATATTCAGCATTAATTTTTTTATTATATATTTTTGCATGTTTTGCTGAATAACACCTGCTTATATAATCAAACAAGTGCACCAAAAATGTCTCCCTTTTAAACAAAACTATAGGTTGTACTGTAGGCTTTTGTATACATTTCACATTGTGGGATTTTGTCTGTATTCCACATTGGTATATTTAAGTTACAGTATTCACTGTGTGTTGGGAACTGGTCCTTGGTGCTAGTGGTGGGTAACCTTAAATAAAGATTAGCCTTTTCAATAAGTTGGTAACACCAGGAAGCAATAAACATTGCACAGACATTGTCAGACAATGGCTAAGCTGGTATTCAAACAACATGGAAAGACCTGTAGCCTGATATTGCTTCAGAAAATATCAGCTCTGTGAAACATTATATAAGCAGGTGTTATTAATAGTCTTGATTTTCAACAGTTTGTTCAAGTAGTTTGTGATATGATATGAAAAGTACTGCAATTGATTGTAATTGAAATAAATGTTCAATTATACAAAATATAACAATTACAGCAACCTTTCGAAACCATAATCAATTACAATTATACAATTTTGCTGTAATCAATTACAATTATACAATTTTGCTGTAATCAATTACAATTACATAATTGGACCCAGCCCTGGTGACGAAGACTACATAACTCGGAACAATAATGGTAGAGATGCAAAGCGTTGCCAAAAATGACGTGTCTATGCAAACGCATGTGCTCGATAGCATTCAAAATGATTGAAATGTCAATAGATTCTCAGTACTAGATTTTATTTGACAAAAATAGAGGAAGGAGTGGCTCTAGAGAGAGAGAGAGGGTGGGAGAAAGAAAGGTTAGCGACAGAGAAAGGCAAGAAAGAGCAATGAAGCTACACACGGCAACTTTCCACCTATCTATAGATTTGTTTTGACACCTTCAGGTAAAAGGTCCATAAATCACAATTACTGCACGATGCAAATGTGGTGCATGTGCCCTGCAGTGCTTGCACTTACTGGCACACATATCCTGTCTCCCCACTCTCCCACTGGTTGCCAACATGCCCATCTGAATGCTTCTGGGCAAACAGAATAACCAAATCCAGTTTGTATACTTTTTGAAATAACAATTTGTTTATTACTACCTACATTTATTTTGCACATATTATGATATATATATATATATATATATATATATATATATATATATATATATATATATATATATATATACTTAATATAAACATACATACATACATACATACATACATACATACATACATACATACATACATACATACATACATACATACATACATACATACATACATATATAGATTTAACAAGATTTGCCATCTAAGCCAAAGGCCCAGATGGCAAGTGGACAAGGAAGCCATTGGCTTATCGAGAGTCCAACAATGTTCATCTACTTATAACCCGCCCTCCTGAGATATGTGTCAACCTTGTTTTTAAACATATTCACGCTGCTAGCAGTTACACAATCTGTAGACAATTTGTTCCATTCATTTATTGTCATCTGTGAGAACGAGTGCTTCCTGATGTCCAATCTACATTGATCCTTTACTAATTTTACCTCATGTCCTCTAGTTCTGCTATCCTTCTTGAGTGAGAAAAACATATTTCTATCAATATTTTCATACCCATTCAATATCTTAAAAACTTCAATGTGATCTCCTCTTAACCTCCTTGTCTCTAAAGTTGTTAAACCACATTCTTTCAGGCGTTCTTCATAACTAAGGTCTCTAAGTTCTGGTATCATTTTAGTTGCTCTCCTTTGTATGCGTTCAAGCGTATCTATATCCTTCTTACGATATGGTCTCCATGCTTGTATACAGTATTCTAAATGAGGTCTAACTATTGCTTTATAAAGAGGTATAATTAACTTTTTTCCCTTGTATGTTATGTTTCTTCTAATCAATCCAAGAATTTGATTACCCTTTGAAGCTGCAATACCGCACTGCTCTGAAACTTTCATATCAGCACTTCTTGTAACTCCTAAGTCCTTTTCTTTTACAGTAGTACCCAGAACAGTAGCTCCCATTTTATAGTTTACATTCAAGTTCCCATGTCCTGTATGTAGGCATTTACATTTCCCAAAATTGAACAACATCTGCCATTTCTCAGACCATTTCACTAATCTGTCTAGATCGTTTTGTAAATGTTGTTTATCACCATCAGTATTAACCTTTCTAAACAGTTTTGTGTCATCCGCAAATTTCAGTACGTTACTTGTTATACTGTCGTCCAAGTCATTGATATAAATTAAGAATAATATAGGTCCTAATACTGATCCTTGAGATACCCCACTCAAAACCGATTTCCAATTTGAAACTTCTCCGTCTACTACAACTTGTTGTCTTCTGTCAGTCAGCCATTGTTTTATCCAGTCAGTTATGCTATCCCCGATACCATGGGCTTTTAATTTAAGTAGTAATCTTTGATGTGGCACTTTGTCAAAAGCTTTCTGAAAATCTAAGTAGATAATATCTACTGGCGATCCCACGTCTATCCACTTAGTGATTTCTTCCAAAAAACATAACATATTTGTTAAGCATGACCTCGCTTTAAGGAATCCATGTTGAGATGAATTTAATAATTTATGCTTAACGAGGAAGTACACCATATGGTCTTTAATTAACCTTTCTAATAATTTACAAATCACTGACGTTAAACTCACTGGTCTGTAATTCTCTGACTTATTTCTCGAACCCTTTTTAAATAATGGTATGATGTTTGCTTCTTTCCATTCAAACGGAACAACTCCCTCTTTTAATGACAAGTTGAATACTCTTGCAAGTGGTATACTGATTTGATCTACTGTTTCCATTAGTAATTTTGGAGGAATCCCATCCACTCCCGGTGATTTGTTATCCTTCATTGCCTTTATTTTCTTAGCTACCAATTCTGGAGTCACAACTAACGGTCCTAAATAGTCAGATTTAGCCCCCTGAAATTTAGCATCAGCAACTGGTAATGAACTAATATCTTCTTTGGTAAACACTGAACTGAAGTAACCATTTAGGTCTTCCACCATTGAAAACCCCTGTGATATTATATTTCCAGCACTGTCTTCTAGACGTCCAACCTTGTCTTGTACGTTTTGTTTACTCCTGACATATGCATAAAAACTCTTGCTGTCATTTTTTATGTTACATGCCAGTTTTTGCTCATAGCTTCTTTTAGATTGTCTGATTTCAGTTGTAGCTGCATTAAGTGCCTCTTTGTATTTTGCATAGTCTTCTTCCTTTCTGGTACGCCTATAAACCCTCCACATAGTTTGTTTTAGCATTATTTTTCTAATTGCCTCTTTTGACAAGTGTTTCTTTCTACACCGTTTTCCTTGTTTTTGGAAGGGAACATATTTATCGATGATACTCTCAATTTCATATTTTAGAATATTCCAACATTCAATTGCGGTCTTATTCATCAGCATGTTATTCCAATCTAGCTTTGCTAAGTATTTTCTCATATCTTTGTAGTTACCTTTGTGGAAGTTTCTCTTGTACGTTTTCTTATTTTTACTTTCTGATTTTACATTGATGTCAAAATGTATTTGATTATGGTCACTATTACCCAATGGTTCAAATATTTTTACATTATCCACTAATTCTTTTTGTGATGACAAAACTATATCTAATACATTTTCTCCCCTGGTTGGTTCTAGTACGTGCTGAGTAAGAAAGCTATCCTGGATGAAACATAGAAATTGTTGATCCTCAATCCCTGTGCTCTCTAGAGAATTCCATTGTATGTGTCCATGGTTAAAATCTCCCATTATGATACATTCCCCTTTACTAACTTCCTTTATAGCGTTTTTATTTTTGTGTTGTCCTCTTCGTTTATGTTTGGACTTCGGTAAACTAATCCAATAGTTAATTTTGAATTTCCTGAAACAATTTTGCACCAAACAGCTTCATCGCAATCTGCTTCCCTTTCTAGTTTTATTTCATAAGCCTGAATAGATTCTTTAACATATAAAATAACTCCCCCGCCCCTTCTTCCTATTCGATCTTTCCTAAACATTATGTATCCTGTCAGTCCTAATTCAGCATCTGTTATATCTATGTTGGCCCATGATTCAGTTATACCAATTATGTGAGGGTCAATATCTTCTACCATAATGTTTAATTCGTTGTTCTTATTTACTATGCTCCTTGCATTTAAACATACGCATCTATAACCTTTTTCAGAGATGTTTTTCGGATGATTTGATATTGGTTTATCTGTGCTAGTGGCCTCTTGTTCTGCTTGAGACACCTCTAGGTAACCCCCCTGCACTTCTAGTTTAAAGAATGTCCAAACAATATATTAAGTTCAACTAAACAAATATGTTTGATAACATTATGGTAACAAGAATATTTATTGCTTTTTTCTTCATAAAATGTATTTTTTATATTGATCATCAAGCCAAGGAATATATTCCCCCATTTTTATGATCAGGCAGCTACATGGTTAATTCTAATTATTTATTTTCTATGTCAAATGTAGCCAGAAATAGAAGGGGGTAAAATACTAAATCATGTGTGACTTTGTTATTTTATAATTTATTTGTCCAAGATCAACAGTGTACCAATTAACCAACTGTGCATATAATGTATATACAACTAGCACTTCCTACTGCATAGATAATAAAAGCAAGCCTACTGCAGTCTTCTTACATAATATTAAACATGTATAGCTATTGATAGTTTATTCTTGGACTTCAGAAATTGGAACTGTCCAAACAATTGCATGGACCTAATTAGAAGTTTCCTTTGATACTGGTTTGGTTTTGTTTAACAAGATTTAACAAGATTTGCCATCCAAGCCAAAGGCCCAGATGGCAAGTGGACAAGGAAGCCATTGGCTTATCGAGAGTCCAACAATGTTCATCTACTTATAACCCGCCCTCCTGAGATATGTGTCAACCTTGTTTTTAAACATATTCACGCTGCTAGCAGTTACACAATCTGTAGACAATTTGTTCCATTCATTTATTGTCCTCTGTGAGAACGAGTGCTTCCTGATGTCCAATCTACATTGATCCTTTACTAATTTTACCTCATGTCCTCTAGTTCTGCTATCCTTCTTGAGTGAGAAAAACATATTTCTATCAATATTTTCATACCCATTCAATATCTTAAAAACTTCAGTCTGATCTCCTCTTAACCTCCTTGTCTCTAGAGTTGTTAAACCACATTCTTTCAGGCATTCTTCATAACTAAGGTCTCTAAGTTCTGGAATCATTTTAGTTGCTCTCCTTTGTATGCGTTCAAACGTATCTATATCCTTCTTACGATATGGTCTCCATGCTTGTATACAGTATTCTAAATGAGGTCTAACTATTGCTTTATAAAGAGGTATAATTAACTTTTTTTCCTTGTATGTTATGTTTCTTCTAATCAATCCAAGAATTTGATTACCCTTTGAAGCTGCAATACCACACTGCTCTGAAACTTTCATATCAGCGCTTATTGTAACTCCTAAGTCCTTTTCTTTTACAGTAGTACCAAGAACAGTAGCTCCCATTTTATAGTTTACATTCAAGTTCCCATGTCCTGTATGTAGGCATTTACATTTCCCAAAATTGAACAGCATCTGCCATTTCTCAGACCATTTCACTAATCTGTCTAGATCGCTTTGTAAATGTTGTTTATCACCATCAGTATTAACCTTTCTAAACAGTTTTGTGTCGTCCGCAAATTTCAGTATCGTTACTTGTTATACTGTCGTCCAAGTCATTGATATAAATTAAGAATAATATAGGTCCTAATACTGATCCTTGAGGTACCCCACTCAAAACCGATTTCCAATTTGAAACTTCGCCATCTACTACAACTCGTTGTCTTCTGTCAGTCAGCCATTGTTCTATCCAGTCAGTTATGCTATCCCCGATACCATGGGCTTTTAATTTAAGTAGCAATCTTTGATGTGGCACTTTGTCAAAAGCTTTCTGAAAATCTAAGTAGATAATATCTACTGGCGATCCCTCGTCTATCCACTTAGTGATTTCTTCCAAAAACATAACACATTTGTTAAGCATGACCTCGCTTTAAGGAATCCATGTTGAGATGAATTTAATAATTTATGCTTAACGAGGAAGTCCACCATATGGTCTTTAATTAACCTTTCTAATAATTTACAAATCACTGACGTTAAACTCACTGGTCTGTAATTCTCTGACTTATTTCTCGAACCCTTTTTAAATAATGGTATGATGTTTGCTTCTTTCCATTCAAACGGAACAACTCCTCTTTTAATGACAAGTTGAATACTCTTGCAAGTGGTATACTGATTTGATCTACTGTTTCCATTAGTAATTTTGGAGGAATCCCATCCACTCCTGGTGATTTGTTATCCTTCATTGCCTTTATTTTCCTAGCTACCAATTCTGGAGTTACAACTAACGGTCCTAAATAGTCAGATTTAGTCCCCTGAAATTTAGCATCAGCAACTGGTAGTGAACTAATATCTTCTTTTGTAAACACTGAACTGAAGTAACCATTTAGGTCTTCCGCCATTAAAAACCCCTGTGATATTATATTTCCAGCACTGTCTTCTAGAGGTCCAACCTTGTCTTGTACGTTTTGTTTACTCCTGACATATGCATAAAAACTCTTGCTGTCAGTTTTTATGTTACATGCCAGTTTTTGCTCATAGCTTCTTTTAGATTGTCTGATTTCAGTTGTAGCTGCATTAAGTGCCTCTTTGTATTTTGCATAGTCTTCTTCCTTTCTGGTACGCCTATAAACCCTCCACACAGTTTGTTTTAGCATTATTTTTCTAATTGCCTCTTTTGACACGTGTTTCTTTCTACACCGTTTTCCTTGTTTTCGGAAGGGAACAAATTTATCAATGATACTCTCAATTTCATATTTTAGAATATTCCAACATTCAATTGCAGTCTTATTCATCAGCATGTTATTCCAATCTAGCTGTGCTAAGTATTTTCTCATATCTTTGTAGTTACCTTTGTGGAAGTTTCTCTTGTATGTTTTCTTATTTTTACTTTCTGATTTTACATTGATGTCAAAATGTATTTGATTATGGTCACTATTACCCAATGGTTCAAATATTTTTACATTGTCCACTAATTCTTTTTGTGATGACAAAACTATATCTAATACATTTTCTCCCCTGGTTGGTTCTAGTACGTGCTGAGTAAGAAAGCTATCCTGGATTAAACATAGAAATTGTTGATCCTCAATCCATGTGCTCTCTAGAGAATTCCATTGTATGTGTCCATGGTTAAAATCTCCCATTATGATACATTCCCCTTTACTAACTTCCTTTATAGCGTTTTTTATTTTTGTGTTGTCCTCTTCGTTTATGTTTGGACTTCGGTAAACTAATCCAACAGTTAATTTTGAATTTCCTGAAACAATTTTGCACCAAACAGCTTCATCGCAATCTGCTTCCCTTTCTAGTTTCATTTCATAAGCCTGAATAGATTCTTTAACATATAAAATAACTCCCCGCCCTTCTTCCTATTCGATCTTTCCTAAACATTACGTATCCTGTCAGTCCTAATTCAGCATCTGTTATATCTATGTTGGCCCATGATTCAGTTATACCAATTATGTGAGGGTCAATATCTTCTACCATAATGTTTAATTCGTTTTTCTTATTTACTATGCTCCTTGCATTTAAACATACGCATCTATAACCTTTTTCAGAGATGTTTTTCGGATGATTTGATATTGGTTTATCTGTGCTAGTGGTCTCTTGTTCTGCTTGAGACACCTCTAGGTAACCCCCTGCACTTCTAGTTTAAAGAATGTTTACTTCCAAAAATATTTGTCATTGTACCCAAGTCGCTATCTACTGCTGCTGAAAGTTTGTCCGCGAATACTGCCGCCCCTTTCCACTTAAATGAAGCCCATCCTTCATGTACATATCACCCCTCCCAACAAAACTTTCCCATAAATCCACAAATCCAACTTCCTCTTCCCTACACAGCCTCTGGACTAACATGTTAATTGCCATCCCCCGACAATTTCGATATTTATGACCCTCCTGCCCATCACAGGTAAAATCCCTGACAGTATTACCTGCTCAACCCGCGTCTGTTTTAGTGTTCTGACCAACTGCCTATATTTCCTAACTATGGCAGTTGTACCCTCCCTCTCTACGTTATTTGTCCCTACATGTACTAAAACAGATCCACCCTTACCCGAGCCTACGATGTTTTTACCCTCTCAGTTATCGCCTCTATTTTGGCTCCAGGCAAGCAGACCACCACATCATCTCCCTTGTTTAAGACTCTGTCGGTCTTCCTAACTATCGAATCCCCCACAAACACCCTCGCTCTCTTCCTCACCCCCTCTATCACTGCTGCAGAATAACTCTTCCTTTCGATCCCCTCCATCACATTCTGTCCTGACCCCTTCCCTTCCGTCTCCCCCACTCCCTTCTCCTTCCCTCCTGTCTCCCCTACTCCCCTCTCCTTCACTCCGGTTGTTTTCCTCCCGTCTCCCCCACTCCCTTCTCCTTCCCTCCTGTCTCCGCTACTCCCTCTCCTTCACCCCGGTTGTCTTCCCTCCCGTCTCCCCCACTCCCTTCTCCTTCCCTCCTGTCTCCCCTACTCCCCTCTCCTTCACCCCGGTTGTCTTCCCTCCCGCTCCTTTCCTTCCCGTCTCCTTATGTCCTGTCTCCCTATGACCTGTCACCTTCCCTCCTCTCAGCTTCCTCCCAGGCTGAGGTGAGCTCTCCCTAGCATCTCTTGTGTCTTTCCCCACTTTATCGTCTACTGTTCCCTCACCGGAACTACTGGCACAACTCCCCTGTTCCCTTCCCACCATTGCCACAACGAGCAGTCTCAGCTCTTTCAACTCCACCTTTATTTCCTTCATCCTTGCGCATCCCCTACACTCAAAATTAAAACTATCTGCCTGGACCTCAGCCCAGGACTTTTCGCACCCAGACTTGACGAAATCTACCCAGTTACTACAACTGCCACAAATTACGTGCCTTGTGGCCTTTAACTGTCGTTTGCACGGGGCCATCATACAATTTAGTTTTAATTAGTGTGCTACGTTAGCCTTGAATAAGGCTGTTTTTGTGATCAAAAGAACACTTTAGGCTAAAAATCCTGCCACCTAGCGAATACGGAGAACACTGTGTAACAAAACAACGAAGTGAGTGTGTACTAATTTACGCTAAAGTCCTGCTGTTAATTCCTTTTTACCGAAAACGTTGACTACCACTATATCAGATATTACCTTATGTATGTAATTTAAGTAAATAAATCACTTTATCTTATATATATATATTAGCTAATGTAAACGATAGCTCGATGCACGGGTTGAATGACTTGTAAACAAACTCCCTTTTATCACTCGTTGAGTTTGAATCCGGGAAAAAAAAATACTACCTCTGTTAACAACAACGGTTTCTTAATATATGTCTACAAGAAGTTGGTGAACAATATATGTATAATACTAATACTTATTCTAACCAATATTCACTGTTACTGACTATTCACTATGTTATCTAATTTTTCGTGTAGTTTAATCTTGAGCAAGGAAGATGTTTCCCACCTCCAGACATTCACCTAAGTTGTGGCAGTTTAAACAACACACTGGAACTGGATGGAAATCTTCTTTGATGATGTTGGCTTGTTGAGTAACTGGCACTGTGATGCTGTAATTTCCTCCCAGGTTCATAACTAATGGTATAAAATGAGCACATTGGTTCTACTTGTTTTATACAGCATTGTTCAGTATACACACATTACTTACTTGTGTTGCATGCTTGAGTGGGAAAATTGTTTACTTGTGAACTTAAAATCAGAGACTTTTGACACTGAGACAATCCTGTGATGATAATACGTTTTACAATTCTCCTGGTAGATTGGCACCAAAAACTTAGATTATAGAACTATCGTAATACATTCAAATGCATCTCAGAATAACAAAATCTGTCATCAGAATGGTTTTTGGTATATTTTGTCAGTTTTGGACATCCAGAGGGGTTCTGGACAGACGTTGGAATGGTTTTGGACACTGTCCTGTCCAAGATAGGTTTTGGCCTGTTCAAAACCCAACTTTGATAGGGCAGGTTTGAAAAAAATCATGATTTTAAAATTTTTTTTAAAAATCTGATTTTTTTATTATTTATTTGATTTTTTTAAAATCTGGTATACACAATGTCATAAAATATTTGACTATCAGACTATCTGGTGTTAATACAGCTACACAAGTGTGCGCACTTTGTGCTTTTGTATTAAAACACACACAAAACTTTGTTGATCTCGATGCTTGTAAACAATTATTTCTGTTAAATTCATATAAATCAGTGATTAAAAAAAGGAAGTCAAAAAAATATCATAAATCAATGATTTATTTTTAATTTTTTGGAGCGATTTAAATCATGGTTTAAATCAAACAATCCTGTAGGAGGGTTGGCATGTTTTGATACTGACAGCACGGGTGTCATATTTTGATGTACAGGAAGAAGGGGTAGTTAATAAGTATGGCTTCTTTTAGCATATGTAGAATGGGTGGCTTTTTTACTGTGACAAAAAAGTAGAAGATATGGTCTCTTTATATGTGCAAGAAAGGTGTATTTTTTGTGTGAGGAATGATGGTATCTTTTGATGCTAAGAGAAGGGGTGACATCTTTTGTTACTAAAAAGAGTGGTGGTAACTTTTTTTACTAAGAGGAGGGGTGGTATCTTTTGATACTGAGAGAAGGGGTGGTATATTTTTATATTAACAGAAATGGTGGTATCTTTTGATGCCTAGAGAAGGGGTGGTATATATTTTTATATTAAGAGAAGCAGTGGTATCTTTTAACACTGAGAGAAGGGGTGGTATATTTTGACACCAAGAGAAGCGGTGATATCTTTTGATACTGAGACGAGAGGTGGCTTTCTATAAAGCCTTTCTTTGACACCCTCACAATGCGAGAAAGACGGGTAGTAGGAGAGATACAAGTTTATTGTCAAGCAACTTTAGTAATATACCTATGAGTTACCAGGGCAGGTACATGTTTACTGCATGAGTTTATTGCAATTCAATAAGCCAAATATAAATTATATAATATTAATAAAGTTCCAAATAATGAAAACGTTAGTTCTGCTTTTGTCTTTTCTACGAGTCGGTTGACTAGGTCCGAGATGTGAATTAGTCTAAATTTCCCAACGGCAATGTACAACTCCTGGTTGAACGTATTGTCGTACATCCTGTTTCCCCCGCTCACACTCGGAAGTGCACCGATGCGACTGAGTGTGAATCGGTACCAGTGGCTGGAGCGATTAGCGGTGGCTGACCTGTTGACGCCCACAGTTATCAGAATACACGCGAACAACAATTGATCAGCGCATTTACACATCATGAACGCGTCTAAAGGATACGTCTAAAAAAATTAATTAGAAAAAGCAGAGCAATACAACTTACTTGGTTCGTAAGACATCGCTTCTCCCCAGTCAAACTTTACCGGTTTGATCAATAAACCCGGCCGGATGTGACAGACGCGCTAATGCGCATGAACCATTAAAACACACTTCCTTATATGGCAAGATTTAGCCGTGTCTAAAATAACAACTAAAAGGTGCAAGTTCGAGTATATGATCAACACTGTTTCATCATTATAATTACGAAAGAAACGGCTGTTTGTGATGTTTTCCAAACAGTGAGCCAAAACCATGTTTACGCTACATTTCGTGAAAACTTGTGATTATAACTTATACGCAAGAGGGCGCTACAACAGCGTTCGTCAACAAATCGTAACGAAAAGTCGGTGCTGTTTCACCGGCGTGACTAAAGTAGTGACAGTATTGGTTAAGTGTTTGGTTACGACGAGTGCTGTTAAACGGGTAAATGCAGGTAATTTGTTTTATTAGTCACATGAAGTTTTGCGTACTTCGGATAAAGTTCGAACCATGAATTTCATACTGCACCATATCCAAACAAAACAAATTGCTACGCCTACGCTGCAGCATACGATGTGTCATCGCACGTGGCCAGTTGCAGGGCCTGGGCTGTACTGTGGCGTGGTAGACGTTATCTGCCCCATACGTCGGGCACTCACCCCACATCACATTGCTCCTAAAAGTTATGGGGGGGCTTGTCCTTGCCTTCGGCTTGGCCTGAGCTAAGCCTTAAGGTTTAGCCGAAGTCTACAGGCGAATTCTAACAAAACTATAGAATTCTGCAGACAGTGCAAAGTAGGCACTTCAAAGAAAAATTAGATATCATGATAGAACATTGGCAATTGATTTAAATGAAAGGTGAAATGTAAAGGAACCAAAAACTGCTTATTTTATTAATATATCTTTATTAGATCCAAAGATATTGCGATTTTAATACGGTAAAAATTCGAAAATTGTGTGCATCTCGTATACAGGAAAAATACACTCACTTTTGTGTTTTCTTTCAATCAATGTATGATTAAAATGGCATAACTTTTTAATTTTTGCATATATTTTAATAATTCTTTCAGGAGTTGCAAGCACATTAAGTAGGGTCATAAATATGCATAATCATTTCGTGTATCATTAAAAGTAAATCGGTTAATGCAATTAATAAGTCAATATTCACTAATTGGTGCGTGAAGTCAACTGACCGCCACATGTCCATAACTGACATGACTATGAAGATATTTGTATAATTTGTTCAGGGTTTGCAAACTCATTAACCAGGGTCATAAATATACGTTACACACTCATTCAATAACTCAATTGATGCAATTAATAAGTCAGTATTGGCAAATTAATGTGCAAACTCAACAGGCCAACACCTTTTTATAAAAAGCCATAACTTCCATCGTTATAAAGATATTTGTATAATTTGTTCAGGTTTTACCAACTCATTAACCAGGGTCATAAATATACATCACACACTCATTTCATAACTCAATTGATGCAATTAATATGTCAATATTGACTAATTAATGCCTAAACTCTACAGACCGACACCTTTTGATAAAAGGCCATAACTTCTATGATTATGAAGATATTTGTATAATTTGTTAAGGGTTTACAAATTCATTAAACGGGGTCATAAAATATACATCACACAGTCATTTCATAACCCTATTGATGTAATTAATAAGTAAATATTGGCTAATTAATGTGCAAACGTAACAGGTCAACACCTTTTTTATGTCAAACTTCCATCATTATGAAGATATTTGTATAATTTCAGAACACATTAAGTACGGTCATAAATGTATATATTAGTCATTTATCATTAATAGTAACTCAATTAATAAATCAACAATCAATAATCAGCGTGTTATCTCAACAGACCAATACATTTAAATAAAAAGCCACAATTTCAATGATTATGAAGACATTTGTATAATTTTGGCAGAGCTTGGGCTTTCTTTCCCTGCCAAAGAACACAAAAAATATTCTTGCATGGTGACTATGGTGAAATAATTGTTGGAGATATATACTAGTTGGTGTTCCATAAAGAGTGCTAAATGTTTTTTTGTGAAAAAATAACAATGTAATTACATAAATATAACACAATGTATTATATATTCTGACATTTTGTAATTTCCTGCATGTACAGTTTACTGCAGGTTCATAGAGCAATATTTATATTTCAGTCACTGTTTCATAAAATAAACCAGTCCTGCAGTGCAATTCAACATGAAGTAATGTTTATAAAAAAAATTTCACAATATTTCATTGCTGAACCTAACATGTTGAATGGATGACAGCTGCAAGATTCTACATTATTTCATGTGGGAGCCAAGTGCATGACGATTATTCACTGTACACTGTATGCTGAGTGTAGCAATATTCACAGTTCACTGTCTCATAAATCCATGCCAGTTAAGTGTGTCAATGTTCACAGTACACTGTATGCTTCGTCTTGCTGCTATTATGAAACTTGGGTAATTTTGTTCACTCCACGTTGCTCCATTTCACTGAGCTGTACAGATGAGTACCTGGCTATAGACTGAGGTGTTTTTTTATGTTAACGGATAGTCATTGCGCAGTAATTGTGGCAAGGCTGAATGCTTCCCATAGAAGTTGAGTTGGTGATGGAATGAACAGGTCTGGCAGAGGATGAAGTGTAATAGCCTCCGAACTGTCCTACTAGTGCACAGTACTATGACCAGATCAATCCTGAACTGTATGTATGAAAAGATAGTTTACCTTAGAACAGGGAAGACAAACCATGTTTATATTATTATATATTATGCGAAGTTCAAGTTGTGCTAGCAGTTGCAGCAAAGGTGTTCACCACTGACATAGGAAAAAAAAAAGCCAAAAACCGAATGCCACATGCATGTAAGAAAACTGGGTGGTATAAATGTTAACAATAACAAACACCAACAACAAACGAGAAACACTTAACAAATCTTAACTAAAATATATTTACATAAAATTACATGCATTACAATTGTAACTAAAATTAATTTTTATATACGTACATGTATCATGCATAGTCCCATCACTGCTCCTGTTATCTGTTGGAGGTTCCATTCCAGTCACAGTGTACGTAAATATATATATATATATGTGTGTGTGTGTGTGTGTGCGTGCGTGCATGCGTGCGTGTGTGTGTACTTGTCTGAAATAAATATATGAAAATGAAATACTTGCTTTTGAAAATGTCAGCCTCAGGTAAGTAAATATTTCATTAATGTGTATCCTCCGTTGTCTCGCTATTTCATTGCCTCTGCTTTTGAGTACATCAAATATTATTGGTCCTATGTATTAATTATAATTTATTTGCTCTGTCACATATCTGTTTGAACTGGAAACACGCTGGTGACATGTAACAGAGATTACAAAGTATATATATATATATATATATATATATATATATATATATATATATATATATATATATATATATGTTTAATTCGGAAAGAAATTTAGCATAATAGTTATATATATAATAATAATATATATTATTATTATATATATAACTATTATGCTAAATTTCTTTCCGAATTAAACAGACTGCATCTAAATTAATAAAATATGCACAAGTCTTTGAAGATGACGTCTACAATAATGTCCACGAGCAAAACAACTGAGTCTTCACTATCTTCCTCGCTCTCGTTGTCTCCCCAGTATGTGATCTCAAATGCCTTGCCCCTTGTTTTCATGCACTTCATTTTGATAATCTTCCCATGATACATAACATCTTTGCCGTCATCATCCCAAAGGTGATCTATATACTTTCCCTTGAAGCTTGCAGGGTTGCAGATGAGTTCCTTGATCACCACCATCATCTCCTCTGTCATCTCTGACTCATTGATTTCTTCTAGCTCCAATGCTCCATCAAGGACCTGCTTAACTTTCTTCTGCAATTGTTCTTCAGTTCCTTTTGGTTTTGTCTCTTTTCTGCTCCTTTTGCTTTTGTCTTTCTGAAAGGGCTCGCTGGACGACTTCATCACGTTTCTTGAGTAAGGCCCGCATGTTATGGCCTCGACCTATGACAAATTCAACGATTTTCCTCTGCTGATATTCTGGTTGACTATCTATGCATCAGTGCTATTCTTAATGAACTTGATTTTGCCATCAATGAAACCGAATGTGGCATTTGGTGCTCGGCGGAATTGGTGATCCACCATTCCGAGTGTCTGTTCCGAAAATATGTTGTGTGTCGGTGCGGACTCTCCTTGGGTGAGAACATCTGAAGATGGGTTGGCGAGGTCTCCTGACAGGTAACGCTTCAGCTGTTTGCTAAGCAGCTCTTCTGCACCAACTAGCAATGATGTCATGATCAATGACAGAATTTCCTCCTGTTCGGTGTCAGCTGGTGGAGCCTGCAGTGACGTAAAGACAGAATCTGGCTCCAGTGTGTTTTGGAAGACATCACGCCTAGAAGTGAGCATCTGCAGTGGGTTGTTTTTGAAGTCTGTTAGGCTGCTCATGCATTTGTGCATCAGGGGTATCATTTCCAAATTGGTTCGCTTTGAAGCGTTGGCATAAAACTCACGCATCCAAGGCCGTTGTGAGAAATTTCCCCATTAACCCAAGACATTGCAACTGCATGATGATGATCGGATGCCTTAAATCCTTTTGCAATGCAGTTTTCAGACTTGTTGTGTTCCGGCAGTACTTGTCAATGTAAAGCTGCAACTGGCCAGATAACATAAAGAAAATGCCAGCGAGATGAAAGAGGACGTGTAGTCTGTTTCCAACATATCTAACTATTAGGCCTCGACGGATGTTCTCTTGTTTCATGAAGAATTTGAAGCCGGCTGGATCTCCTTTACCCTGCTTGTATCTCATTTTTGACAAGGCAAAGATGACGTTAGCTGCCTGCAGTCATTTCCAAATAACTCAACTGTTTACTTCCAAATTGGCATCGACTTTCTTCAGAACTTGTCTTGACTTATGAGCTAATCCATCCAAGGGTGTGCATGTTGCAGTTCAGTTCTAAGAGGTCTAAATCCAGATCAGTCTTCAATATTTCAATGACACAGTGGTTGACTGAACATCTGTCGCTGATGGTACTGGACAACGATGAAATCATTGTTGATTTCACTGTGTGCAAATCTTCACCTGTAAATGCAGCTTGTGTTGATGCTATATCATTTAGCGTATTCTTGATATGCTCAGCATAGTCGCCTCTGGTTCCACCGGCCAGTGTACCAATCTGAAGAACCAGACTGGGGCCGTTTAAACGATTCACGTGGACCTCGTTGATGTGGTCTCCATCAAGCGATGTGGCATCAAATCCTATACAGAGATGTGTCTCCTTCATCAAAATCTGTCCTGCATGAATGTCGCTTATGACTCCCATTTCATAAGCCATGTTGCTTATGGTCCCAACACTTGGCATCTCAGTAATGGTTACTCCTGTCATGTCTGATACTATCTGCTGCACCAACGAGCTTGCAGCTTCAACAGGGACTTGGTGCTGCAGACATCTGTACAATGCCGTACGGGAAGATCATATCTGTTCTTGGCTTTTGAGGAAATTGATGTTGGTTGCCTGTCAACTTTTAAATCAGCTGCTTCACCTTTGAGCATATCTCTTTCTGTCTCCAATTCCTGAATCTTCTTCAACAAAATTTCTTCATTCACTTGATGTTCAAGTGCTGCTGATCTATTACTTTCAAGCATGTCTTCTTTCCTTAGTTGTATCCGACGTTTCATTTCTTTTAAGCATTTCTTTGTCCATCTTTGTTCATCCCTCATTTTTTGGAACTCGCCATCATCCGTTAGTTTTTGTACTTTTTTTTGAGGCACTGGAATCTTCCTTGTAACACTCTTTTATCTTTCCTCATCTTACTAACAAGTAACTGATGTCTCAGTTTGTACGCCGAAAGCCGTCCAGCATTTGAACTAGTCAGCAAGTTTTTCTTTTTCTCATGAGTAAGTTTCAGCACAAGTGCCTTTTTTCTCCACACATGTTTTGTGACAGGTTTTCCGCCTGTGATCACACTTGGGACAGTCAGTGTGTAGTCGCCTGGTTGGTGCTGAGCCTGAAGGTATATTTTCAGCTATCTTTGGGTTTTCTGTGAGCTTGGCGGTAACATCAGTAGTTCGTCGCTGTGGTATGCTAGTTGTTGATTGAAAGTAATGAATTATCCGTGGACTATCTCTTGGCAGTTTCTTGAATGACTTGATTCCAACAACAACTCTTCTGATCCAAGATAAAACAGATGCATGGGTGCATGTTGTGAAGATGTTCCTGAGACTGTAGGCTGCTTTATTTAAGTTCCTGTCTGAAGCTAGAAATACACAATATAAGTAGCCTTTGCTAACATGGTCTTTATTTGGGCTACCATTTCCAAATGTTCTGGCATATCTATCCAACTCGGATTTGTTTCTGATTATTTCTTCCATCCTTTCATGCAAAATTTAATGATACTATTTATGTAACTTAACTAAACTTAACTAAACTCAGTTATACTCAAACGGGTCATAGTCATAATGAAAGCCTGTAAATTGTCTGGAATAAAAAGGCAGTCCTATATCATATAGATGCAACGTACACATTAACCTGTAAAATGTTGTTTTCCAGTGACAAGGAGAATATACATTATACCAATCAATAAAATGTATATTATTTAATATATATCCCCAGTTTTATATATATTAAGTTATAGTTATACATACCCAATGTGAAATATTTATTTCTAAATGATTCATACATTTCTTATTGCAGTTATGACTTGGTCTAATTATCTTGATTCTGTGCATAAATATTGTTATATTGTTTTTCATTCCCCATCAATTTAATCTTGAAATAAATTTGGTCTTGAGAGGTGTGTATATATATATATATATATATATATATATATATATATATATATATATATATATATATATATATATATATATATATATATATATATATATATATTCATGTAATGTTTGTAATGTATATATTCAGCAATTTTGTCATTGTAACTGTGTTAGTTTGCACTCAATCAATAAAATAATTAATTGTTCTTGTAATTCAGAATATAATTCTCTTGCGCAAAGTTTTTTTTACGAATTTTTTAAATCACTGAAAAATTGCATTATTAAAAAATTTCTTGTATTTTTATAGGCTCTATCCAAGGCCCAAACAACATAACCTTTAATAATAATATCACATAAAACAAATGGTATTGGCTTGTACAAGTTGTAGTGAATTCAATTCAGAGAAATGTAAATAAGCCATGATTTCGCTCTGGAGACTCGCTCTCAGTGTCACAGATCCATAAAACTTCACAATGTTGCGGTTGACTAAAACCACATTTCGCGTCCGCGCGGAAACAAGATTGTTTCCCCATATACTAACTTCGACCTATAGAACACAACCACAACATTGAAATATTCGGAGGAATTGGATAATTTGTGCTATTTGTGTTCAAAATACACCTATGAAGTTTGACTGACATTTTGTAACCTTCATTTTGGTCCAATTTTGATAAGAAAAACACGACAGGAAAGTTCACTTACCGTATTCAAAGGTGCCACCAAAGCTGACTTAGATGAACGGAAACAGCCGACAAAACACGAGGCGAAACAAAACGTTAACAAGATTCTGGTAATCGTAACGGCGTTAATCGTGAACGGATTTTCGTGCGCGCGGAACGACCGCGGCACCGCATTTTCTTGAAGTGCCTGTGCAAAGTATGGTATTAGTACTTTTTTATACAAAACTAGAATACTAAAAATTCTATGGCCTATGCCTATATGTCTGCAAAAATCACATTTTTTATATGGAATTGCATAGAATTTTCTTTAAAATTACATAGAATATTAAATAAAAATGATCTAGAATATTCTATAAAAATTATGTAGAATATTCTATGAAAATTATGTCGAATATTCTATAAAAATCATATAGAATATTCTATAAAAATCATGTAGAATATACTATAAAAATCATATAGAATATACTATAAAAATCATATATTAAAAATTATATAGAAAACAGACATGGGGGTCAATTTCAAATCTGGAATTGATTTTTGAAAGTCAGTTGAAATTGGAATTGGTTTTGTTGGTATTAGTGAATTGATACTGTTAATCTTTAACCCCTTAAGTTTACTATTGATACTGTTAATCTTTAACCCCTTAAGTTTACTATTGATACTGTTAATCTTTAACCCCTTAAGTTTACTATTAAAATCATATTTGTCTGCTGTTAATATGTCACCATGAATCTGGTAACAGACAGGATCGAAGCTGTCAACATTATAGCATATATACTCTGTCTACGCTATTATTGAAACATTGTGAACAAGAACAATATAATCAAGCGTTTGCATCAAAGCAAATACTAAGTTACTGTATCAGACAGGTAAACCAGGGTCAGACTATTCAGGCCTTATCTCATTTTCTTTCTCACAGGACAAGGTTTATTTCCCTATTAAGAATAAATGTTGGTGATTAGGATGTTGAAAACGCAAAGTTTACATTAACTATGATGAAATATCAATGATACCACAACTGATATAAACGGGAAATTGTTCAAAACTCAGATTAAAGACCCAACTGTCCAGGGCTGTCCAAAATGTCTGGTTAGCAAAAATCCAGGAGAGGTGTCGCAGCAGAAAGTACATATCAAATGGCTGAATGCCATTTTTAAAGTTTTTATAGCAAACCTGACACATACATATATATATATATATATATTTGATGCGTTGAATAAACAACAGGTAATTTGTTATTCATATCTGATTAAATTGTGCACACATGATTTCAAGTACAAATAAAACTGTTAAAATGAATTGGATTAGAACTTTTCCTTAGCCTACGTTTTTAAAAGTTGGAATTGCAATCGACAACATGGAATTGGAATTTATTTTTGCAAGGTGTAATTGGAATTGATTTTTTGGAATTGACTGGAATTGGAATTAGAATTTACAAAATGGAATTGACCCCGTGTCTGATAGAAAATTCTATAAACATTTAATATTCTAAAAAAAATTCTATAGAATATTGTATAAAAAATATATAGAATATTCTATAAAAACTATATAGAAAATTCTGTCAAATCTATAAAAAAAATTATATAGAATATATGTATAATTCTACACAGTTGTGTCTGCAAATGTCCTATAAAATATTCTATAAAAATTCTACATTTTTTGCTAAGGGATATGTAGAGGGCATTTTGCTGTCCATTTTTTTTAGGTAAATTGTAATATGTATGCACTAATAAAAATGAAAGTACTTTTAAACCAGGTAAACTGATTATCTGAGACAATATTTAAACAGGTTTTGTCCATATGATATTCCACACAAGATATATGTGTATATAGCACATTGCCTAGTAGCAATTGTCAGTTTGGGAACACTTCAAGTTCCTGGCAGTTCCATTCATTGTGCAGCCGCACCTTTATTTTAAATAAGAAAATAGTATACAAATACATATAGCTGGTGTGCACAAGGAATGCACAGGACTTTTTTATCAGAGGGAAACAACTGGCTTTCTACTAAATGTGGGAAAAGTAAATTGGATTCTGATTAACTCGTGACATATTTCACATACATCTGAGCAATTAGCTTTTTGCTCAATGTGTGAAAGTTAACTTGGGCTCACCTCACACAAACTTTATGTAGGACTTCATTTAGATATTTGGGTAGTGAGTTATCCACTCAATGTGTGATTGACTCACATCAGACACTTTGAAGAACTATAATTACTGTTACCTTTCAAAAGAAATAGAAATAACGATTATTCGATGAATGTTGTAGCATTAGCTATTAGATGAGATGTTAGATTGCTATAAAGGGAACAAAATTATACAAACATTTGTGATGAACAGCTACTCCAAAAACATGTTATTGTCAAAATAAATAATGAATACTCTAGAGGGTGTGTGTTAAATCAATAGCATACAGACCTCAGGGCTACTGGCATTCGATTATCACACTTTGGGGGCTGCTGCCATTCCAAGTTGTGGTATGTGAATAGTCATATGCGCAGTTAATTGAATAAAAAATTATCACTTTTGTTCAAATCATAAAAAGAATTGATTTGAATTATTTGGGAAACTTGCAAAAATGTGAATACCTAATGCTCTTATATAGAGCCGGACCACTTTTGCCGAATTTTTACCGGACCTGGTCAAAAATAATTTGTTTGTTTGTTCGATGATTTCAACGAAACTAAATAACAAATCTGTACAAATGAGCTAGCATATTATAGCGGATTCTAGAGAAGATAATGTTATGTTTTGTAAGTGGAATAATCAAATTGAGGAAAGACCTTTAAATATGTCAATATCTCCCAAAGGCTCATTACTCTCAGTCTGTTGGCTACAATTACTGGGCAAGCTATTGTTCCTTTTAAGGGTGTCTGGTCTAAACATGTAGCAGCACACCCTGATTCCCCATCCAGGGGTGTTTGTACAGGAAGCCAGAGTTGTTGAATAGGGCCACATTAGTTGTATACTTGAACCAGGACCAATTACAATGTTAGCCACAGCATTTGCATTCAACAGGCTTGTTATTGGCTCTGTGTGTCCACCTGGCTAGCTAGACCTGCCAGTCAGGGATAATGCCACAGATGTGCTAACATTTAGCAGCCATGCCTGCCTGGGTGTCTTTGATTAATTCACTGGGCAACTGTGGCCATTCTTGGCCAAAGTCTGATGGTGGGAAAGATTAGGACAATGTCAGGATTGGCAGTGGTCAGTCACTGTGTGTGTGTCCACTAGTGTAGATGTGCTGCTAGTACAAACAGTTAGCAGGAGCTCTGTCCCACATGGTGTAGCTGTGAGGAAACACTAACAGAAAGTTGTGTAAGGCTGAACAGGAAAGGTTTGTAGATTGTTGTAAGAAGTACTGACACAACTCTGTGTTTGCACTTACCTACTGACGGTTCATCATCAGCCAGCTGCTGTCAGCCACCAGCATTTAACAAGCATGTTGGCTGCCAGTTTATTCTTTGATGTTAATAATAATAATTAACCTCTATGGCGCCAATAATAATATTAATTAACTTCTATGGCGCCTATATCCTCAGGAACCTGAGCTCAGAGGCGCAACAAAACAGAATCGTTAAGCATAATCGTGAACAGGGACGCGCAAAAGTCATCAGAACGAGGGACAACTGAAGACTTATGGTGGAAATGCAATTTGGAATAAATATGTATGCTTGCAGCCCGGCCTCTTCTTGTCAAAGTGAGGTGTATAACTGATAGAAAATTACTATGTGTGACATGACCACTAAATTAGGTTACTGTGTACATGCATGTGAACCCTATGTGTGTATGCTTGTACGTGTACCAGCATTTAAATGTAAATACTTACATGCATACCAAATTGCCCATGCAGTTTTGTCTACCTTGAGACTAATATGGTGATAATACCTATTGCCATGCAAGGAAGAGTTAGAAATCAGTCTTTCATCAAGTGATAACAGTGGTGTATTTCCATTGTAGACAGGTGTGTTTGTCTTCTGACTGACTGGCCTTGATGCGCACCTCTGCTTCGCCTGAGTTACCCTCGCCCCAGGGTGACCAATGGATGACAGCTGGTGGCAGGAACCTATCGCGGTGGACATCTACAAGAACCTCCGCCTCAAAGAGAAACAGCTCCCCGTCTACTTCACACAATCACCACAGATCGGTGTGCGGCGCTACCTGGTGGACTGGCTGTCGCTCATATGCGATGTGTACCAGATCTGCAGCACAGCGCGATACCTCACCATCGCACTGCTCGATTACTTCATGGATAAGTTCGATGTGGACGAACAGCAGCTGAGACTTGTTGCACTTGGCTGCCTCCTAGTGGCAAGTGAGTCAGTTAGTCTTCATTAAAACTGCTTCTTCATTTCATTTAGCCCATTGTGAATCAGGTTTGTTGACGTACAAATGTACAGTGTGCGAATAGTTTTAAGGTGATATGAGCAGTCGGTTTGATGAAAGAATGCTTTTTTTTTAAATCATTAAACCAACTTACTATCTAAGAATGTCAGGATTGTCTAACATACAGCCCAGAATGGATGTTTGCAACCAGGGTTGGGTGCAATTACAATGGTCAATTACACAGCATCATGAAAGTATATATTACAATTACAGCACATCAAAGAAATCAATTACATCGCTTCAAACAGATGCATTACTATTACAGTGCTAAAAAAATTAAATTACAATGCTTCATAAAAGGTAAGTTGCAAATAGTTCATGTATGAGTTGAACACAACTACATTGTTTTATAAAAGAACATTACCATTAATCCTTTACTATTCATTTTAAGCCAGGTTTTAATAATTAGTGAATTCATGGATGTTTGTTGCAAGGGATAGTTGCAGTTGTCAATTACCATTTTACAGCGTCTTGAAAATTCAATTATAATTATATTTACTTTTTTTTATTTACAATACAAACATTACACTGTAATGCAATTATACTGTAACCAATTACAACATTTGTCATTACAATTGAACTCAACCCTGTTTGTAACACTGAGATCATTATGCATTGCAGCCAAGTTCGAGGAACACGAAGTAAGCATTCCAAAGTCACATGACCTCAACTCATATGTGCCGCCCCCTGGCTATGCTCCACGGGACTACATGCACATGGAGCTGACACTCCTTGACTCGTTCGCTTGGAACGTCTGTCTGCCCACGCCAGCCCACTTCACCGACTACTTCATCCTAGGGATGGTACAGGAGCTGCAGAGGGATGAGGGAAAGGAGGGGAAGTCGAGGTCATGGGTGGACGGCAGTCCCGTGATGAAGTACCTCACGAAGTACGTGACGTACTTCCTAGAGATCAGCATGCAGGGTACGTAGTCTGGGCCGCTGAGCGGATGTGTTGAGTTTACGGTATGAACACGTGTCTTTGAAAGTTACTCTTTCTAGTTTTATAAATGTAGCGTAAACAGATTGGCTTCAAGTGATATGAAGATATAACTTTGTATAATGTAAGCACATGCAATGTACTCCTTTAAAATGGCACTAAGTTCTTGTTTTTTATTTAGCTAAGGGCTTATCTCTCTGCCGGTAAGCAAACCAATTTGTTATTTTCTGCAAAACTTGGGATTAGTATCTTTACACAAAATCTAGATTTTGATAATGATTACAGCGTTATGAGTGTAATTTTGATGACATTTTGTAAATCTCAGTGAAATTACAACCAGGGCTGGTTCCAGTTTTGTAAGTGTAATTGATTACAGCAAAATTGTGTAATTGTAATTAATTATGGTTTCGAAATTTTGCTGTAATTGTAATTGTTATATTTTGTATAATTGAAAAAAATTCACTTACAATCAATTACAGTACATTTTATATCACAAACTACCTGAACGAATTGTCACTAAAAATATAATTTAAGTGTCACATGAGTTGAAAATCAAGAATAATAACACCTGCTTATATATTTATATTTAAGTTACAGTATTCACTGTCTGGTGGGTACTGGTCCATGACGCTAGTGGTGGGTAGCCTTAGCAATTAGCCTTTTCAGTAAGTTGTTAACAGCCAGGAAGCAATAAACAATGCACAGACATTGTCAGACAAAGGCTAAGCTGGTATTCAAACAACATGGAAAGACCTGTAGCCTGATATTGCTTCAGAAAATATCAGCTCTGTGAAACATTGTAGAGTTAGCAAGCCAATTACACCCCTTGTGTTGTGGAGGACTGGAGACAGGTCAGGTGGCAAGGACTGTGTATATATGGCCTCTCTCCCCATTCCCAACACAAAGCAAAGGGCAGACCAATTAAGAATGTTAGCTTAGAGCAGGAGCTACAACCTCAAAGTAAACACATCATACCCTATTATTAGTATTTTCCGAAAAAAAAAATAAAAAAATGCACACAGAAAAATGTCTAGAAAACTAGAAAGGATGCTTAGAGAAGAACTACAAATAAATATTGTATTATGGCCTGTGGGATTTTGTCCAATTTTCACATTTTTGTATTTTGTCCTGTGAGGTTTTGTTCACTTTTCATATTTTGCGATTTTGTCTGTAAGGAATGTCCTGTAGGATTATGTCTGGATACTGCATTGTATTTTGATATAACGAAAATATGTTTTAAACTGCTATCTTTTTATTAAGTATAATTCAAAGTCACAATTCAACAAAATGTACAAACATTACCGTTATATTTGTTTATCAATTGTGTACAAAATATTTAAATTCAGCAAAACGTGCAAAAATACATAATTTACAAATGCTGAATATATTTGGTTCCGCATAATGTAATTGTAATTGAAATTAAAAATTAAATGTAATTGTAATTGATATACTTTTGTGTAATTGGACCCAGCCCTGATTACAATTTGTTTTATTGGTCTGGATTACAACATCTATATCTTTTCTGGAACAGTTAATATTGATATGCAAGCACTAATTACAGTTACTATTGATGTGCAAGCACTAATCTATGTGTGTGTTTTGAATATTCTGGTAAAATCACAGTGTGATTAAAATTGTATAAGCAAAATATAACTATTATCAAACATGATGCAGGCACGTATTACAGTTATGCTTATTATGTTAGCAAATGTTAATGATTACTGTAAAATTACAGTAATTAAAACATTTGTTTTGTAATGAATTGCCTTTAGGAATATATAATTTATTAGAGAACATTATTATGGTTACATTTGTGACATGGTGTATTATCAAAATTATGCTTTTTGTATTATTATTAATTACTATTTACTATACTTTTAATCACACTCATCTGTTTAGCCACACTCATATGTTTAGCCACACTCATCTCTTTAGCCACACTCATCTGTTTAGCCACACTCATCTCTTTAGCAACACTCATCTCTTTAGCCACACTCATCTCTTTAGCCACACTGATGTGTTTAGCCACACTCATCTGTTTAGCCACACTCATCTCTTTAGCAACACTCATCTCTTTACCCACACTCATCTGTTTAGCCACACTCATCTCTTTAGCAACACTCGTCTCTTTAGCCACACTCATCTCTTTAGCCACACTCATCTCATGTTCTAATGGCACTGCTGATAAGGCAACACTTCAGTCCTTGTACTCCTTGCTTACAAAATATTTGTGTATTCCACACATGACAGATCACATCTACAGGAACTACTTGCCTTCACTTGTGGCAACTGCATGCATAGCCAGTTCACGCTGGTGTCTACATATCACTCCACCGTGGACGGGAGAGCTGGAGACACTGAGTGGCTACACTTGGGACGACCTTCATCCTCTCGTACAGAAAATGCTCAGGTATGTAATTACATACTTACTTACTTAGGCTCAGTTGCTCACTGGGAGGCAGTGGGAGCATAGGCCACTAACAACATCTTCCACTGTATCCTGATGGCACACATCTTCGTGACTTCAAAAGTGGGGCGCGGTGGTCGAGTGGTACAGCGTCGGACTTTCGGTTGAGGGGACCGGGGTTCAAAACCACCTGTGGCAGAGTGTCGGACTTTTCGGTCGAAGGGACCGGGGTTCAAAACCACCTGCTGCCGTTTCAAAACCTGGGCAAATTTGTTCACCCCACTTTGCTTGTGTCTTTCGGAAGAGACACTAAAAGCCGTTGGTCCCTTCTACCTGGTGTCTATGCCAGGGGAAGTAAAAGATCCCACACGGGGGTAAATGTGTAACCTGTTGTGGACTCAGTGGTGGTCTCTATCTCTAACCCACCAATTCCCAGCACGTGAGAGGCGCCGAACGACAGAATCATCAACATAATGATGTTGGCCGTTTAATGGAAGAAGAAGAGGTGTAACATATCTTTTTAATTTCAATTTCAAGGTTTCGCTCTTGCTGGGCTGTCCTCTTTTTCCCTTCAACTGGGAGTCCACGTTAGTGATTGTTTAGTGGTAGTGGATTTTCTTTGTGTGTGACCGTCCATCTCCATTTACCCCTCTACTGGAAGTAAACTTGGACCTGGTCCTTTGTTTGGTTCTTTCCCAGAGTGTTGTTGTTACTCTTAGACCATTTCATATTCATTATTCTGCACAGGCATCTATTGATAAAAGTCTGCATTTTTTCAGTGTTTGCTTTGTCATTCTCCCTGTTTCCAAGTTGCATTGTAACACAACAACACATTAAGAAACAGAAAAAGATAGCTTATAGTAAACAATTTCTCTTGCTTGAGTTTGGCCCAAGTTTCCCACTTGGCATATGGTTGCATAAACCATTTGATGTTGAACTATTAAAGGGATGTGTTTAGAGTGATCTCATCGCAACCCATTTTTAAGTTATCCTTCCAAAGTTCTACAACATTTATATGTAAGAGTAAACGTTCATTCCTATAAGGCGTGACATCCAGTCCTTTGGACAGTTCAAAGCGCTTTACACTTCACCCCCTGTTCATTCCAGCACCTAACTCCACTACTCTGGGAAGCATTCAGCCAAACTGCAATTAGTGTGTGAAGACTACTCATTTATATATCCACCACTGTCTATAGCCAGATACCCATTTATACAGCTGAGTGAACTGAAGCAACGTGGAGTAAAAAAAATTGCCAAAGCTTTGAAATGGCAGCTACAGTATTCAAAATCAGATTCTCTCGATTGAGAGTCCAGTGTTCTAATCACTACACAACGCATTACCAGTGCTTATGTTACTGCCTTAAAAAGGGGTAAACTTTTGTTTGACAAGATTTGCTTGTTTCTTCCAGCACACATCACATGGATGAACAACTGACCAACAAGCATTGTCAAATGTCAACTGTCAATGCATCATCTCTCACTGACATGTCACCACCTCGGTCGGCACCCGCGTCACCAGTTCATGACACTATGTCTGTGTGCATGATGCCATCTGGTGTGAGCATTTGTAAACTGCAGCTTGTTGCCACAGGAACCGGTCAGATATTATAGAGTCAGAGTCTGCAGTAATGTTGGTGCAGGGTCATGTATGATCTCTTAACTGGTGCATCAGTGATTTTACAGGAGAGAAACGATGATATAACGTCATGGATAATTATTATGTGGTACTATTAAATGACATCTATTGTACCTCTCTGTGACTATACAATCATGCACTATACTGCAGGAAGTGGCATAATGATTTATAACTATTACATGAGCAATACTTAGGTAATATATAATAAATGACGATCAAAGTTAGCTGTGATAAGACAACACATACAATATGATGTTATCTCTCATTTGGTTCGGGGCCGCTTATGTTTAATATTGTTTTATTTGTCGACAATGCCTGTGCAATTACAAGTGATGGCTGAAAGTTCTTTTGTAGCGGAGGATATGATATCAGCATTGACATACCATGCTAGGATATTAGTAGTGGAAACAGTAATTATCAACCAGTGCATAATATACGTTCTAGTCATAAGTTTGCATAATGGTACCTGGTGCAAGTATGTTCAACTTTGCCTTCAAGCCGTGCTGTGTATTGTGGTATGTGTATCTGAAGTCCAGGACACGAAGTCGAACTGTGGGTTTGCATCTAGTCACTTTGTTAAGTTAACATTCCTTTCATGTGTCTTGTGTGTCAAAATAAAAGTGAGTTCATCTTTTCAACATGTCTTTGTGTGAGTGTCACAGAAATGGGGATTAGTCTGGTGGTGAGCTGAAATGTCCTCGCTAGTCAGGGGTGGTAGCACTACTACGGTACCCTTTGTAGATCGACCTGTTGAAATGTGGTTTTGTCAGCTTACCCCATGTACAAAATGTGGATGTATGCTGAACTATTTGTACTTAGTCCCACACAACATTATTGGTTAACACAGCTGTGTAAACACTTCATTTTTGTTTCTCTCAATCCAGATTTATTTTGCAAAAGAAATACCTATCTAGTATAGACTGTGACACGCTAGCTTGTTTGTACAAACGTGCTATTTAGTTTTTATGATATTCGTCGGATAAACTATATATGATTTGACGGCACAATTTCACTAGGAGAGTGGATGTTATAAGCAATGTTATTTGTCCATTTGCAAACTTCATACATGAGTAACTAAAAAAGTGCTTCACATTAATCTTGTTGAAGTGTCAAAATGCTTGATCTGCCCTGCCTGTTAAGTTAACATTTGCCATTATACCTGCAAAGTTTTGTACACACTTGTTTAAAGCAAAACAGTCATGGTTTCGGGCCAATGCACATGTAAGAGTTACGAAAACAACCATTTGCAAGTACAATAATGAATAATCTGGCGATACTGAGTGTAGCTTGGTCAACAAAATATAAAAATTTTATAGGAACTCTTGGATTTCAAACTACCTTTAAACTTTAAGGTTACATTACTTTGATTTCAGTACAATAGAACAATAATTTTAATGGTTCCATTCAACACAAAACAAACAATCTATTTCACTTGATTCAACAAACTAATCTATAAAAAATCATGTTTTTTCTTTTCAACTTCTTTTGAAACTAATAACCCAATACAAATCTACGTGCAGACAAAGTAGTGTGGCTTACGTTGCTGGATGGTCTCCTTGGGATATGTTCACCACGTAATATTGTTACGTTGTTATACGGAGTGGCACAACGTTGGTAGAACACGTTTAAACAACGTGCAGACAACGTGGCGTGTCTTCCCTTGCTGGTTAGTCTCCTAGGGGTGTTGTCATGATGTAATATTACTAGGTTGTTGCTACGTATTAGCACAACGTTAGAATACGTTTATAAAACGTAATCGCACTACCAAACCACTACCTTCCCACAACGTTGTAAACACGCATGCAATGTGTTTGCTGGGAAATATTGTCATTTATGAAGTGTCTGAATAGTTCTCTTAAATGCTAGCAAATTTTATTTTTGATGATATGATGCCATCCTTTAGTTAAAAATGAGGCAAATACCAGAAAACGTCAAAAATTAAGATGAACAACGTCGTCAAATGAGTGAGAAAGAGCAGCACGAGCGAGATCATGAAGCAACAGTTTTCATTTCGTCGGCTTCTGAAGATTACGAAGGGACATTCAGCATGGAAGATAACGTTGCCATGCCTGGACAATCCACTTCTGATATTTCCCCGACCCCACGCAAGAGGGCGCGCAAGAATGTATTAAATCCTGATCTATCTGCAGCGTTGGACCTACAGAAGTATGCGATCGAATGACTACCTCACTGCTACGTTCGGCTACGGTGTTACTGTTCCAGTGTCCCGCTTGTTGTGTATTTGGATGGGAAACTGCTTCCACAAATAACAGAGAAACATCACGCCGCCACCCACAGCGCTTGCGCACAGTCCGCCACAAACTCCTGCGTTAGCCCAAGTTTGGGCTGTTTGGAGTAAACCACTTGAGACTTGAGATCACGCCGCCACATCTCAACAAGAAATACACGACACTGCGACGGCACTGCTCGAACACTAAAAATAAAAATACAGGCGATTGACTTCACCCACTACAGTCGCAAAGCTTGGAGTGTTGTACGACGACTCACCGCGGAGAAGATCAACAAACCTCAGGTGCCCATCAAAGCCAGTAAGATCGCACGTCACTTTGTGAAAAATGGCCGCTATTCTGCAGTAAACCGCGAATTCACCCGCGAAGTCAACAAAGAACTCAAAGAGAAATGGCAAGGAGAGCCAACCTTGATCTCTGAAGTGATTTCCCAATCGACGAGATGCAACGCGCTCTTGGATCATTCAAATCCGGTAAAGCCCCGGGACAAGATTCGATTCATCCCGAATTTCTGGTGCACTTCAGCAAAGAATGTCAGAACTGGCTGCGCGTGTTCATGACAAATGCATGCAACGCACAAGGATACCACAGATCTGACGTCGTTCAAAGATTATTGCCATCCTCAAACAGGGCAAGAACCCAAATGAAGCTGCCAGCTATCGTCTGATAAGTCTACTATCGATTGCATAGGCGGATCCAGGGAGACCAGACCCCCCCTTTTTTGAGAACCAAAAATCCATTGCAATTGCATGTCAACGGGGGACAAAGGCATTGCCAAGATACAACACAAGTTAAAAATTGTCGCTTACTACGTACGAATTCTTTAGTAGCAGGCCGACGTTTTCAGACATTGATCTAGCACACGCGATATTACACATATTCTTAGCATTAATTAATATGGAGGAAGGTGCAGGAGTACAGCCTACAGCAGCAGTATATGAAAGATACAGGAACGCTTATGTACATCAAGAGATTGATCGCACTACCCTTCCTCCCTACTGAACACATGCCGGCGGTATTCAACAACCTGGCGCTGGATGCTGGAAGCGAGCCGCTATGCCGCCTCATACAGTACATGGGGCACACGTGGCTCGATTCGACCATCTGGCCCCCTGCAGCATGGAGCGTGTTCTCCCTCAACATCCGTACCAACAACGATGTTGAGGGGTGGCACAGATGTGCTTTTGCATGCTGGTACAACTCCTTCACGAGGAAGCCAGATTGATCACCATCCAGATTCGTCTGATCAGCCAAACGAAACTCCAGAAACATAAGAGGAAGACGTACATCCACCCAGGGTTGTTTGATTTAAATCAATGATTTAAATCATTGATTTAAATCACTCCACACAAAAAAAATCATTGATTTATGATTTTTTTTACTTCCGTTTTTTTATCGCTAATTTATATGAATTTAACACAAATAATTGTTTACAAGCATCGAGATCAACAAAGTTTTGTATGTTTTTAATACAAAACACAAAGTGCGCACACTTGTGTAGCTGTATTGTCACCAGATAACCTGATAGTCAAATATTTTATGACATTGTGTATGTTTGAGCTATTCCCTTTCTGAATGATACTGTACCAGTTTGTATTCTGGTTAGAGACCATTAAAGTACACAGAGCCCTGGACAGGTGCTAATCCACCCTATATGCAAACAATAATTACTACTGCTACAGCCTCAGACACACAGCATGCTTTCCTTTCCAAGACAGATTATGCAACTACAGGGGGTGAGGCCTTGTAGACATTGTCTACTGTTTTTATATAAGCAAAAATCATGTACCCTCTGCTAAGACAAGAACCCAAATCGATTTGACATCTATATAAATATCTATATACCAGATTTCAAAAAAAAAATAAATAAAAAAATCAAATAAATCCGATTTAAATAAAAAATCCGATTTTTAAAAATAAAAATCATGATCTTTTTCAACCCTGCATCCACCTCCAAGCCAAGATTTTCCAACTGTGGCAGGAGTATGAGGACGGCCACAAGAGTGCGCGACAGTTACTGAATGGCTGCGCCAAAGTGTATGGACCAGCCGTGTAATGTATCATACTTCATGTTGTCATCTGCCGAATGCCGTGATCTTTATTTGACGTAATATTTATTAATATGTTATGTTATGATATACCATTTAACATAACATTATTTGTTTGCCATCATGTAGGCGTGTCTTTGCTTTGGTTTAGCGGCATAGCTATGAAGTTGTATTTCATATGATGTCCTAATGCGCTGTCATCTGACATCTATTCTTGTTTTGGGGGTATCCAATCTAATTCACTGCTGGTTGTTCTCTGGAAAAAATGTGCGTGTCTTTGCTTAAGGGTTTTTACTATTGGTTTGATACGTTCGACGATGTGGCATTTTCCAGTATTCCCCAAACTTGGGTTTTATAGGCAACCTATCTTAACATTAAATTTCTCCCAGTAACTTATCTTAACATTAAACTTCTCCCAGTAACTCAAGAGTATGTATGTGTATTGGTCTATTTTTTAAAGCCTATATATATATATATATATATATATATATATATATATATATATATATATATATATATATATATATATATATATATATATATATATAGTTGCTTACGCGCATTTCAACATAATCAATTATGCGTTGATATATATTGCATAAGATATACGTTTTAGCTTTTATTTATTTATTTTATTGCACCTTTGTATTATCGTGTCACTGTTGGCGTTGTATAGCACAATCAATATTAATACAGTTACACTGAATGGCCATACAATTGTTGACTTGGTATTTCATTGGAAATGTTGTAATGTTTGAAACTGCCATCGTGAACACCATGCTAATACGTTAATGCTTCCTGGCTAGATCCGGACAGTTCACGTACGTACAGATTCCACCAAGCTACAAACTTTTATTATTACGTTATGTTTATGACATTCATACACCACACAACGATATAAGCATAATAAGAACACTTGGGAAAATGCGGGCCGAATTCACCTAACTGCGGGCCGAAATCACCAAGCCACAATAACATGGGCCGAATTCACCACCCCATTCACGCCATTATAAAGTGGGCCGAATTTACCGGGCCGAATTCACCGTGGGCCGAATTCACATGTATCCGAACGGGGTACCACAACGTTCAATTCTTTCTCCGATGCTCTTCAACATCTACACCTCGGACACACAAATAGTGCATGTACCCTCCTACAGGAGAAACTGAGAAAGAAGCTATTTAAGGACTACCCTAGGGTGCACATAATTTCCGTAATAATAAAAAGTGCAGATTGATTCCAGGCGATGTGTGAGACAAACGGTGGCGCCACAACACGGAGCTTGGATAATCGAGATTAAGCGCGGAACGTTTCTTCGGTTCACAGTGATCTCGGCCTTTCTGGATCTCGGCCTGAGTGATCTCGGCCTGTTTTGGTGAACTCGGCCAGTGACCTCGGCCTGTGCGGCAGTGAATTCGGCCTGTACAGCAGTGATCTCGGCTTGTATAGCCAATGATCTCGGCCTGTTTGACGGCGTGATGTTGGTAAGAAATAAGTGCCCGACAGTGAACTCGGCCTGTGCGGCAGTGATCTCGGCCTGTAATTATAAAAACGGACGTTAAATAAAACTTCTTCTTGTCTAGTCAGGGATCTCGGCCTGTTTGAGGTAGTGATGTTGGCCAGAAATAAGTGTTTGTAAAATAAAACTGTGTGTTATGTATTGTGATAACTGCTATATAATCGACTCAATAATGTTCACTATTGCATGGTCGGACTGACTTATATGACAGCGATCTCGGCCTGTTTCTATAACGAGCCTTTTTATTATAGTTATGTCCGACATATTTAAATAAAAACTATAAATTATCATCGGCAAAATCTGCGTGCTAAATGTAGCCATTTTAATTCATCAGTTATAAGTAATATTTCAATTTCATTAGTATGTACAGTCCGTTGCCGTAATGTGTACTGATATCATAGTATATATATATATATATATATATATATATATATATATATATATATATATATATATATATATATATATATATATATATATATGTATAGACAGTTGTTGGATATAATGTAGATATATATTTATTTTTGTTATTCGAGTGGGACAATGTTTTGACTCGGAATCGTGGCTAGTTTGCAGAAGAAGACAAAGACATAATGTAGAAAGTTTCTATTTTTATTTATAATTCCCTCAAAATCAATACATAAATGTCGTGACGTAACCCATGCAAATAACTTAAAGAAAAATAACAGCAAAGATGGGAACCAAGAAAGAAAGTTGAGCTTGAACTGACGTTACCAACATCCACATCTGCTGCGTCGTTACGTGCCTGTGACAAACGGGTTGACTCGAACTGTCCGGGCGACAGCTGAAATAAATGTGCCAAAATGAATGAATATTCCAATGTTGTTTACTATCAACATAAAGTAATTACAAATCATTGAATATTTTGCATAATACTCCGCAATGCTCCACAACAACAAAATTATTAATTACCCTTGATGTATCTGGTTCCACGTCATCACTGACTCCCAACACAAAACAACCAGTTGAGATATTCGCCAGAGCAGATGTATTTTCTGCGTCTGCAGGTGCATGTTGTGGTGACAGCGGCTGTGGCGGCGGTGATGGTGGCGGCGTTGGTGGTGATGGTGGTGGTACCGGTGTGTGCACCTGCCAAGAAGACGATAACTGGTTTTAGTCCTAAAACACTTCGATTAACACATTTATAACACATTTAGACAATTATAGTAAAACATGAATACAACAAGTATTATAACTTATATTTGCAATCACATTATGAAAACTTTTTATAACTACGGGTTTGTGCACAAAATTGTTACCTTTGGTGCACATTTGCAGCACCTCCATTGAGGCAAGTCAACCGAACCCTTCACCAGCTGCCTATAGAAGGCTCTGCTGACACCTGCAAATTCACACGAATAAATGTATGCCGTAATGATGATAAAATATTAAGAAACCCAATACTTCTGATGTTCTTAGACAAATTTTGCCATCCCGCCACATAGCAATTAACTTTCGGATTGTCATTATTTATATATATATATATATTATCAATAGTGAAGACGACTATACAACGCACGCAACATACCTGTCCCGCACACTCTGTGTTGCCATAAATTGCACCCGTCGCACAACATAGCCTCTTGGCGTTTACGCACGATCCGTAAGCAACTGAGACACGCGGATGACTCGCGATTCATGGCGGGAAAGCATATTCACGATCACAAACACTTAAAACCTTGGTTGTCGTAATTTTACAAACTATTAAACTGTTATAGTTGTACTTTCACGAGCAATTCAAATATCGTACGTTCGCGCTTGTAAGTGAACCCAGTGTTTAGTCATCGATATTCCCCTCTTTATAAAGCTGGGTGACGGCTATGATTCTGACCAATCTTAGCCTATTCTGACCAGTCATCTTTATGGAACACTTCGCTATTGCTGCGGCCCACGGCGATCTGGGGCCACACAGTTAGTAGGGCTTAACTTCAGCTTTGGTCATGTTCAGACAGACAACATGAAAATATCAGCTCAATGAAACAATGCACGAGTAGAAAGCCAATTACTACAGCCTACCTCTACACATTCTTAACGCACACAAATCAAAGAAAGACAACATGAAAAGATCAGCTCAATGAAACAATGCACGAGTCGAAAGCCAATTACTACAGCCTGCCCCTACACATTCTTTACGCACACAAATCAAAGAAAGACAACATGAAAAGATCAGCTCAATGAAACAATGCACGAGTCGAAAGCCAATTACTACAGCCTGCCTCTACACATTTTTAAAGCACACAAATCAAAGATAGACAAAATAAAAATAGTAGCTCAATAAAACAAAGCAATATATTATATTTGTGACGTCATTGTGACACCTATATCGGCTAAGAATAAAATCACGACTGATCTGATCGTCAAAAAGGTCTTCTTACCAATCATAGCCCATTCTGACCAATCATCTGTATGGAACACGTCAATCTTACTTCGGCCTGCGTCGATCTGGGCCCACGCAATTAGTAGGGCTTAACTTAAGCTTTTGTAGGCCTAATCGTCGACAACATCAAAAAGAGGCCATATTCAGACAAACAACACGAACAGATCTGCGCAATGAAACAATGCAAGAGTAGAAAGCCAATGACTACCGCCTGCTTCTACACAATGTTTACTCACACAAATCAAAGAGACAACATGACGAGATCAGCTCAATAAAACAAAGGAACGACAGAATGCCAACTACAACAGCTCTACACATTCTTAACGCACACAAATCAAAGATAGACAAAATGAAAAGATCAGCTCAATAAAACAAAGCAAGAGTAGGAAGCACATTACTATGACCATCACTTTTTTAACGTACAAATAATGATGAATTAAAATGGCTACATTTAGCACGCAGATTTTGCCGATGATAATTTATAGTTTTTATTTAAATATGTCGGACATAACTATAATAAAAAGACCCGTTATAGAAACAGGCCGAGATCGCTGTCATATAAGTCAGTCCGACCATGCAATAGTGAACATTATTGAGTCGATTATATAGCAGTTATCACAGTACATAAGTTTTATTTTACAAACACTTATTTCTGGCCAACATCACTCCCTCAAACAGGCCGAGATCACTGACTAGACAAGAAGAAGTTTTATTTAACGTCCGTTTTTATAGAAAATTACAGGCCGAGATCACTGCCGCTCAGGCCGAGTTCACTGTCGGGCACTTATTTCTTACCAACATCACGCCGTCAAACAGGCCGAGATCGCTGGCTATACAGGCCGAGATCACTGCTGTACAGGCCGAATTCACTGCCGCACAGGCCGAGGTCACTGGCCAAGTTCACCAAAACAGGCCGAGATCACTCAGGCCGAGATCCCGATAGGCCGAGATCACTGTACACCGTTTCTTCACAACTGTCTTTGTAATATCCGCTAGATGACGCGACCATATTAGATATGGCGGGAGTTTGTTGGTTTGAGTGACTGTTCTAAGAGATATCAAAGATGGATTTGACTGCTTTTGAACAAGATACAACGGTGAACTGCGTTTTGGATGGAGCGGTGCCAATACGTTGCAAGGAGGAGCCATGTTGTCTTGGCATAGACGAGGCTGGTCGCGGCCCGGTGCTTGGTGAGTGCCGCCGGTGTAGTGAACGTTAACGCCGACGGGCGATAATTGCCTAAATTGGAGTTACGTACTACTAGAGTTGATTAACTCCACTAGGTAGCGCCACCATATTTCGCTCTCGCAACTGCGTACCCCGCGTTGTAGGTACCTGCACATCCCATTGTGACGGAGCCCGGATGTTTGCCCAGAAACTGGTCAAATATCCGGGGATTCATTCTAACTCATCACGTCTTCCACTAAGACTAAGTCGGCATCAAGTGCAACTTCCACAACAATGCACACATTAGAAGTCCACACAGCAAAGTTGCATGTGGACTCATCATACACATACATTTCAAGCTGTGCTTGGGTGTAGTACGCATGTCCACGTTTCAAACTTAGTTCCTTTCCCAAACAGAAAGTAGGATCTGCTGTCATGCCCATGTGTTTGTAGGGACACTTCACTTTCACTACTCGCCCACTGTGGCAGTCGCAGCAAGCCATACCGTCCACAGATGCCCCGATATATGGAAATTGCTTCGATAACTGAAGCCCAGTTTTGTTCAGCACAAAATTAGTGTGCCCTTGTTCCATGGAGTTGTTTGCAATGTTCTGATACACAGATATAGCTGTATCCTCATGATCCTTGCTACGGGTAGTTGCAGGAGCATAGAAGGATTTGGCACTGTCACTGCAGCACTGCGTGAGCTGTTGAAGCTGTAACGGATGGTCCAGCCTAGTGTGCAGCACTGCGTGAGCTCTTAAAGCTGTAATGGGTGGTTCAGCCTAGTGTGCAGCACTGCGTGAGCTCTTGAAGCTGTAACGGATGGTCCAGCCTAGTGTGCAGCACTGCATGAGCTCTTAAAGCTGTAATGGGTGGTTCAGCCTAGTGTGCAGCACTGCGTGAGCTCTTGAATCTGTAATGGGTGGTCCAGCCTAGTGTGCAGCACTGCGTGAGCTCTCGATGCTGTAATGGATGGTCCAGCCTAGTGTGCAGCACTGCGTGAGCTCTTGAAGCTGTAATGGGTGGTCCAACCTAGTGTGCAGCACTGTGTGAGCTCTTGAAGCTGTAATGGGTGGTCCAGCCTAGTGTGCAGCACTGCGTGAGCTCTTAAAACTGTAATGGGTTGTTCAGCCTAGTGTGCAGCACTGCGTGAGCTCTTGAAGCTGTAATGGGTGGTCCAGCCTAGTGTGCAGCACTGCGTGAGCTCTTGAAGCTGTAACGGATGGTCCAGCCTAGTGTGCAGCACTGCGTGAACTCTTAAAACTGTAATGGGTTGTTCAGCCTAGTGTGCAGCACTGCGTGAGCTCTTGAAGCTGTAATGGGTGGTTCAGCCTAGTGTGCAGCACTGCGTGAGCTCTTGAATCTGTAATGGGTGGTCCAGCCTAGTGTGCAGCACTGCGTGAGCTCTCAATGCTGTAATGGATGGTCCAGCCTAGTGTCCAGCATTGCGTGAGCTCTCGATGCTGTAATACGGCCAGCACCCATCTGGAACCATGTCAGACCTGAATCACAGTGCTCTTGTCGACATAGTCGTTCCAGTAGCGTCCCCGGCCGTCGGATCACCTGCCCATGAACCTGCAGTTTGTATGAACAGGTTCCCGCAGATAGCATAGTTAATTTCTTCCTGTACCTCACTTGGATGGAAGAATTCAGGCTTTCCAGATATCCGAAAGATATTATGACCTAAATACACTAACTATGAAACTTACAATAACTAATATAACCATATAAATGTGTCAATAAATAACAAATAAAACAAGCCTTTAGATATATACGCCACAAAATGAAGCCAGCATTCACCGAGCAATGGCAGATTTCTCGTTGTTACGCCACATGACTTGGGCTATGACGCTGTATGAAAGTGGAGAATAAATGTCTGACAACTTTAGTTAATTTTTTTCAAAGAATGATGCATAGCCATAGCCATGTTTTTGAGACATATTTTCATATATCTAATTTGACATTGATCGCCAGATGGCAGGACTACTGTGACACATCGGTGCACTCTGTAATTATGCCATGTTTCATTTATCAAACGAAGAATGTATTTCCATTGTTCGATATTCGTAGGTAATTTACTCAAAACTAAAGTTGTCAAAACTAAAGTTGTCAGACAACGTTTCTAACAACTTGTTTGCACTCACAATTGCAGGTCCTATGGTTTATGGCGTGTGCTACAGTCCAATCAGTTTGAAAGATGAAATCATCAAGATGGGCCTAGCTGGTAGGTAATCACCTATATAGTAATTGGAAATGTTTGGTGTTGTCAAAAATGGCAAGAAATAAATTTGACTTCCCCGATACACTAAAAAATGTTCACAATTTCTCGACAACATACTTTATTAACTTTTTGTGTCCGAGTAAGTGCATGCATTACTGTGCACACGTTACATTTCTGAAAAACACCTCGAATATGATATGGTAAGAAAATTGTGAAAATTAAACGTAACCACGATTTAAAAGTTGCTGACATTTAACTGTCTGAAAAAAATTTCTATTGATAAAAAAATACATTTGTTACATGAAAAATGTAAACAGGACACCAGGGGAGACCCCTGGGACACTCTCATTGAATTTGTCTGTGCTAAGCAAATACGAAGCTGCACACAGGGCTGGGTCCAATTACACAAAATTATATCAATTACAATTACATATAAAAAAATTTCAATTACAATTACAGTCATAATTTTCCAAATCAATTACAATTACACTGTTTCAATTTCAATTAAATTATGCGGAACCAAATATATTCAGCATTTGCTAATTATGTATTTTTGCATATTTTGCTGAATTTCAATATTTCGTACACAATTGATAAAGAAATATGATGGTAATGTTTGTACATTTTGTTGAATTGTGACTTTGAATTATACTAAATAAAAATATAGCTGTTTAAAGCATATTTTTATTATATAAAAATACAATGCAATATCCAGACATAATCCTACAGGACATATTCCAATGCAGAAATTTATCCGTGCGCATTTCTTAAATTTTTCTTTGGAAAATACTAATAATAGGGTTTGATGTGTTTACTTTGAAGTTGTAGCTCCTGCTCTAAGCTGACATTCTTAATTGGTCTGCCCTTTGCTTTGTGTGAGTTGGGAATGGGAAGAGATGCCATATAAACGGTCATTGCCACCTGACCTGTATCCAACCCACCACAACACAAGGGGTGTAATTGGCTTGCTAACTCTGCAATGTTTCAGTGAGCTGATATTTTCTGAAGCAATATCAGGCTACAGGTCTTTCCATGTTGTTTGAATACCAGCTTAGCCTTTGTCTGACAATGTATGTGCATTGTTTATTGCTTCCTGGCTATTACCAACTTACTGAAAAGGCTAATAAGGCTACCCACCACTAGCACCACTGACCAGTACCCAGCAGACAGTGAATACTGAGACTTATTATTTGTCTTGATCTTCAACTCATGTGAGACTTAAATTATATTTTTATTGACAATTCGTTCAGGTAGTTTGTGATATGAAATGTACTGTAATTGATTGTAATTGAAATAAATTAAATAAATTTTCAATTATACGAAATATAACAATTACAATTACAGCAACATTTCGAAACCATAATCAATTACAATTACACAATTTTGCTGTAATCAATTACAATTACATAATTGGACCCAGCCCTGGCTGCACACAGTATATTTAGACAGGTATTTTCATTTTGAGATTCGAAGACGTTGACCGAAGATCAAAGAGAGGCAATATTTAAGAAGATTGATGATGCCAAAGATGCTATAGGTTGGATTGTTGATATCCTCTCGCCAAACTACATATCAACAAGCATGCTGAGAAGGTAACATGTTCTCTTCTATACCAACATTAAGGCATACAGTGGGAGGGGGGTAGCTCAGCGGATAGTCAGGAGGACTGGGTGTCTGTGTCAAGGGAAGCAGAAGTTACCGCAAAGAGAAATTTAAAAAACCCGAGTCAATGGTCTCGACCTACAAAAACCCCACAAAAGCGCTACATTAGCAACAATTTAGCTGCTGCAAAAACATTTGCTCAAATAAAGAAGTAAATACCGCGAGTGCCATGTCTAGGTGGGATACATATTATTATTATCCATGCAGTAACAAGACAGCAAGTTGTTCGACCTGCAGTCATTCTTGTCATTGTATTGTAGAAGCCAGCATTTAAGTGACACGGTTATGTTTCTTGGTTCTCACAACATTTATTACAGCTGTCAAGATTTTTAATTAGTAATTTAATAGTTACTGTTGTTTTAATCACGTAACATTTCTTGTTGACATTCTTTTGGGGATAAATATTGTTACATGGTTTTCGAAGCCTGGATACCATCTTTGAAATTTAGCAATAGTTTCACAACATTGAACACAATTTTACAGTGTTGCATCTAGGCGCAAGGTAGACAGACTGTTGTTGTATATCTATGTCGAGAAATCCAACATAAATTCAAGTACAGGCCCTGTATAATTGTTGATGAATACAGATGCAAATTTCAGTGCCTGTATCTTTCAATTTGATGTACAAATCAAACATTTATGCTTCATATTTTATTTCTTGTTGAACGCTGGTTGTGTGCTTGTTTTTCATTAGGTGTAAATATAACTTGAATGAATTGTCACATGACACGGCCATTGGACTCATTGAGAAGGTGCTAGCAAAAGAAGTCAATCTGAAAGAGGTCAGAGTTCAAACATTTACATAATTAATTGGTAAAAGCATTTTAGGATGGACCAGATTTCAAGCATGATTTCTAATGTGTGCAATTGTTTATTGTCATAATTATGTAAAACTTACTCTCCTTATGGAGAACATACATTAGTGGTGTTTACTCTCCTTATGGAGAACATACATTAGTGGTGTATACTCTCCTTATGGAGAACATACATTAGTGGTGTATACTCTCCTTATGGAGAACATGAACCAAGACATGTCATGATATTTCTTTTTTTAGTTTTTTGTTAACACAACAGCATTGAACATTACAGTAGACTGCAATGTTTCTATATTGACAAAATACAGCTTATTTTAAATTATAGTAACTACAGTTGCGTTAGGTACAAAAGTGGCTATGTGCAGATTAATGATAAAAAATACAGATTTATTGTTGAGTAAATACCAGGGGTTGATTCAAATTCAAATGCATACTGGTATTCTGGTAATATTACTATTAGGATGACGTATATTATGGCTTTAACATTATTTATTAATTCGTTATTGTTGAAGAAATACTCTTGGGTTCCTACAGGTTTTTGTGGACACAGTTGGAGATCCAGCCAAGTATCAAGCTAAACTGCAGAAGATCTTTCCAGATCTTGAGATCACTGTGGCAAAGAAGGCTGACTCAACCTACCCCATTGTGGGAGCTGCCAGTATTTGTGCAAAGGTAAAAAGGATGCCGGATATGACTGTCTTTATGCTGTATGCTTCTTTGTTTGTTTTACTTGGTACAGCGCCAGATTAAGATTTGTTTGTGTTGATAAAAATATTTACCTCTGTTAAGTCTAATAGTCTGTAATAATAATAATAAAATACGATATTTCTATAGCGCCATAATCACACAGTGCTCTATGGCGCTTTACAAAATAATAATAGTACAGCTAAACGTATATAGGCAGTTAAATAATTAAAATAATAAATTAATTAAGAACCATAGAACTAAAAATCATACATCTAATTAAACAGTTAAAAATACAATTTAAATTTAAAGGCATTACAACTAAAATGTATACATATACACAATGAAATAATTTAAATGATAAATTACATTAAGAGCAATAAATTATAAGTATCAAGGATAAGTTCAACACTGGTCGGTAATTGTTTAGTATGCCAAGATCAAAAGATAGTTTCTTCAGGCACGGTCTAATGTGGGCGCACTTCAGCTCAACAGGCACATGTGATGTTTCGAAAGACCTATTCACAATAGCAACTATTATCGGTGCTAGTTCACGGATGCATGATTTAAGCAGCCAAGTTGGAAAAGGATCTAGGTTGCAAGACTTGTCGGGCAAAGATTCAATGATGCCTACGATTTCTTCATTCGTCATCAAGGCAAGCGAATCAAGTGTCACCTGTACATCACCGTCCAATGGCGTTACACAATCCGGAGTGTCCTTGGGACACAGTGACTCACGAATCGTTGATACCTTTGTAGTGAAAAAATCTTAAAAGTCACTAGCGAGTTCAACGTCTGACGTGTGGCTGGGCAACAGGCAACCTCTGTTGTTTCCCATCAGCGTGTTCACAGTCCAAAACATCGCCTTAGTGTCACATCGACATAATATATATATATATATATATATATATATATATATATATATATATATATTTTTCAACCTTGTGGAAGAATTAGTTGAACGTTTTATTTTCTTAAGAACAAATTACATAAAAAAGGAAATAACTGATGTGGACAAACATTGTTTTAAAACGATGTTAACAGTCAGTGTCAAGTTACTGTTAGTTGTTTTGTAAGAATGCTTGTGATCTTCAAAAGTCCCAAAAATAAGTTTTTCCAGGTCTTGAACTCCTTCAAGCTATTTGCCAAATGGTCATTGAAGTTGAAACTAAGATTTAAAAAAAACGTTCTCGCATGTTCAATGATAAAGATGAACAAAGGGTACAAAAAGACAAAAAACAGTTGTTGTGTTGTTAAAAAGTTTTATAATTTAGGAAACTTGGTTCAATTTCTTCACAGGTTGCTCGTGATCGGTCAGTAAAAGATTGGAAGTTCATGGAGGCTATTGATGTAGAGAACTACGGCTCCGGCTATCCCGGCGGTAGGTACATCCTGTCACTCCCAGGAGTTTGTTTATTTATTTATTATTTTAGTTGATGTATTTATCTGTACAGTTGTATTTGTCAGTAACAGTGGGTCTGTCTGCAAGTTTCATGCATTTATTTAAGTTTTTCAAACAGTTTTATGTGCTACCTTATTTAATCATATTTACTTCGAAACATAAAAAACAGGTCATTCTCTATGCGAAAATACTTGTCTTAAACCAGGGACAAAACCAGGACAGTTCAGTTTCAATCGATTGTTTTTCTTTTTTAGTTATGGAAGGCAAATTAATTTCTATGATTTGTCTTACTTAAAATATGTTTAATTGTAGCAATGTTGAAATAGGGTGGAAAGGTACTGGTTATAAGTTTCATTTATCATGTGTATGGGTCAAATGCATAAAATTAGTCCTTGGTTCGTTTAATAATATTTCTGAATGAAATTGAGACATTTCATATTGTATCAGTTACATCAGTCAACAATAATAAATAGTTGCACTATTAGTATATTTCTAAATATATTTAAAAAAGTATTTTTAAAAAGTTGTTCCTCAATTGATCTATCCCATCGAAAATCTGGTTTGATCAAATCGATTAAGTAATATGTGCAGTCGGTTTAATAAATAAGTGCAAACTTTTGTTAAAATCATCAAAAGAATTTACTTTGATAAATTAATCTGGTAACTTGCGAAAGGGTAAATAGCTTTATGCCATAGTATGCAAAACCAGCCCACTTTTGTTTTTTTTCTAACATTGACATAAAATAATTTAATGCTTTTTCTGATGATTGGATTAGTTAACTAGATTAGTTAAAAATTTTGCGAAATGAATCTGAAAAAGGCGAGTGAAAGATGATACTTGAGGAGGACCCTGTCACATGATACTTGAGGAGGACCCTGTCACATGATACTTGAGGAAGACCCTGTCACATGATACTTGAGGAGGACCCTGTCACATGTTTTCAGATCCATTGACAAAGAAGTTCATGGCAGACAACATTGATGCCGTCTTTGGCTACCCACAGTTTGTCCGATTCAGCTGGTCAACTGCGGCCAACTTGTTAGAGGATAAAGCCGTCCGAGTCCACTGGTCAGTTAGTCACCAACAGGGCTGAGTTTATTATGATTGTAATCATAACCAATTGTAATCAATTACTCTATGCAAATTGTAATTAAAACAACTGGTAAGGATGTAACTGCATACACTGATTCAGGTGCCGTGTTAACTGTAATTGACTTTGTAACTGATGACAATTCAAGTGAAAGTAAACTGATGAAAATATAAATTTGCAATATGGCGATCCATACATGTGATGCACGGAGATTGTTGCGAGACATGTTTGTTACACACTGACAAAATATTATGTGGTTAAGGTCACTGAAAAATCGTCAGGAATTGTTTATTACGAGGTGTTGTCTCCGGCCAGTGGAGGCCGTTTTGGTATGAGTTAACAACATACCACTCTTCATGAGATCTGTCTTCACGAGATGCCACCCTTTGTGAAATACCACCCCATAATATTGCTAGGCTGTTATACTACTTGTACTTCCATATTCTGTGAAATACCACTCCATAACATTGCTAGGTTGTTATACTACTTGTACTTCCATGTTCTGTGAAATACCACTCCATAACATTGCTAGGTTGTTATACTACTTATACTTCCATGTTTTGTGAAATACCACCCCATAACATTGCTAGGTTGTTATGCTACTTATACTTCCATGTTTTGTGAAATACCACCCCATGACATTGCTAGGTTGTTATGCTACTTATACTTCCATGCTTTGTGAAATACCACCCCATGACATTGCTAGGTTGTTATGCTACTTATACTTCCATGTTTTGTGAAATACCACCCCATGACATTGCTAGGTTGTTATGCTACTTATACTTCCATGTTTTGTGAAATACCACTCCATAACATTGCTAGGCTGTTATGCTACTTATACTTCCTTGTTTTGTGAAATACCACCCCATAACATTGCTAGGCTGTTATGCTACTTATACTTCCATGTTTTGTGAAATACCACTCCATAACATTGCTAGGCTGTTATGCTACTTATACTTCCATGTTTTGTGAAATACCACTCCATAACATTGCTAGGTTGTTATACTACTTATACTTCCATGTTTTGTGAAATACCACCCCATAACATTGCTAGGTTGTTATGCTACTTATACTTCCATGTTTTGTGAAATACCACCCCATGACATTGCTAGGTTGTTATGCTACTTATACTTCCATGCTTTGTGAAATACCACCCCATGACATTGCTAGGTTGTTATGCTACTTATACTTCCATGTTTTGTGAAATACCACCCCATGACATTGCTAGGTTGTTATGCTACTTATACTTCCATGTTTTGTGAAATACCACTCCATAACATTGCTAGGCTGTTATGCTACTTATACTTCCTTGTTTTGTGAAATACCACCCCATAACATTGCTAGGCTGTTATGCTACTTATACTTCCATGTTTTGTGAAATACCACTCCATAACATTGCTAGGCTGTTATGCTACTTATACTTCCTTGTTTTGTGAAATACCACCCCATAACATTGCTAGGCTGTTATGCTACTTATACTTCCATGTTTTGTGAAATACAACTCCATAACATTGCTAGGCTGTTATACTACTTATACTTCCATGTTTTGTGAAATACCACCCCATAGCATTGCTAGGCTGTTATACTACTTATACTTCCATGTTTTGTGAAATACCACCCCATAACATTGCTAGGCTGTTATACTACTTATACTTCCATGTTTTGTGAAATACCACCCCATAACATTGCTAGGCTGTTATACTACTTATACTTCCATGTTTTGTGAAATACCAACCCATAACATTGCTAGGCTGTTATACTACTTATACTTCCATGTTTTGTGAAATACCAACCCATAACATTGCTAGGCTGTTATAAGGCTTATACTTCCATGTTTTGTGAAATACCACTCCATAACATTGCTAGGCTGTTATACTACTTATACTTCCATGTTTTGTGAAATACCACCCCATAACATTGCTAGACTGTTATACTACTTATACTTCCATGTTTTGTGAAATACCACCCCATAACATTGCTAGGCTGTTGCACTACTTATACTTCTATGTTTCTTTAAATACCACCCCATAACATTGCTAGGCTGTTATAAGGCTTATACTTCCATGTTTTGTGAAATACCACTCCATAACATTGCTAGGCTGTTATACTACTTATACTTCCATGTTTTGTGAAATACCACCCCATAACATTGCTAGGTTGTTATACTACTTATACTTCCATGTTTTGTGAAATACCACCCCATAACATTGCTAGGCTGTTATACTACTTATACTTCCATGTTTTGTGAAATACCACCCCATAACATTGCTAGGCTGTTATACTACTTATACTTCCATGTTTTGTGAAATACCAACCCATAACATTGCTAGGCTGTTATAAGGCTTATACTTCCATGTTTTGTGAAATACCACTCCATAACATTGCTAGGCTGTTATACTACTTATACTTCCATGTTTTGTGAAATACCACCCCATAACATTGCTAGGCTGTTATACTACTTATACTTCCATGTTTTGTGAAATACCACCCCATAACATTGCTAGGCTGTTATACTACTTATACTTCCATGTTTTGTGAAATACCAACCCATAACATTGCTAGGCTGTTATAAGGCTTATACTTCCATGTTTTGTGAAATACCACTCCATAACATTGCTAGGCTGTTATACTACTTATACTTCCATGTTTTGTGAAATACCACCCTATAACATTGCTAGGTTGTTATACTACTTATACTTCCATGTTTTGTGAAATACCACCCCATAACATTGCTAGGCTGGTATACTACTTATACTTCTATGTTTTGTGAAATACCACCCCATAACATTGCTAGACTGTTATACTACTTATACTTCCATGTTTTGTGAAATACCACCCCATGACATTACTAGGTTGTTATGCTACTTATACTTCCATGTTTCTTTAAATACCACCCCATAACATTGCTAGGCTGTTATATTACTTATACTTCCATGTTTTGTGAAATACCACTCCATAACATTGCTAGGCTGTTATACTACTTATACTTCCATGTTTCTTTAAATACCACCCCATAACATTGCTAGGCTGTTATACTACTTATACTTCTATGTTTTGTGAAATACCACCCCATAACATTGCTAGGCTGTTATACTACTTATACTTCTATGTTTTGTGAAATACCACCCCATAACATTGCTAGGTTGTTATACTACTTATACTTCTATGTTTTGTGAAATACCAACCCATAACATTGCTAGGCTGTTATACTACTTATACTTCCATGTTTTGTGAAATACTACCCCATAACATTGCTAGGCTGTTATACTACTTATACTTCCATGTTTTGTGAAATACTACCCCATAACATTGCTAGGTTGTTATACTACTTATACTTCCATGTTTTGTGAAATACCACCCCATAACATTGCTAGGCTGTTATACTACTTATACTTCCATGTTTTGTGAAACACCACTCCATAACATTGCTAGGCTGTTATACTACTTATACTTCCATGTTTTGTGAAACACCACTCCATAACTTTGCTAGGCTGTTATACTACTTATACTTCCATGTTTTGTGAAATACCACCCCATAACATTGCTAGGCTGTTATACTACTTATACTTCCATGTTTTGTGAAATACCACTCCATAACTTTGCTAGGCTGTTATACTACTTATACTTCCATGTTTTGTGAAATACCACTCCATAACATTGCTAGGCTGTTATACTGCTTATACTTCCATGTTTTGACAAAATCCACCTGTGGGTTGTAGGGAAGACGATGATGAGGACGCGACACCTGTCAATCAACCTGCAATCTCCGCCTTTTTTCAGTCCAACAGCCGCCCTCCTGTTCACAAGAAACATGCCTACTTCCAAGACAGGAGTTTGTCACAAATGTCAACACTGTAACTTCCTGACCATAAGTTTATGAGTGGGTTATAACGACTGTGACCATGACTGTGCATGTGGGATCATGACTTCATGGGCATGGGGTGATGAGTTCCCAACTGTAAGCTTATGAATATGGTGATTATGACTGCATGTAGGATCATGATTCTTTGGCCTATGGATTACGACTATCCAGCTGTAGGATTATGAATGAGTGATTATGACTATGATTGTTGGTTCATGACTCTGGCCAGTAGATTATGCTAGACTATACATCTCTAGGATTATGAATCAGTGATTATGACTATGCTTGATGGTTCATGACTCTGGCAAATGGATTATGACTAGGCTACACAGCTGTAGGATTATGAATCAGTGATTACGACTATGATTGTTGGTTCATGACTCTGGCCAGTGGATTATGCTAGGCTACACATCTCTAGGATTATGAATCAGTGATTATGACTATGCTTGTTGGTTCATGACTCTGGCAAATGGATTATGACTAGGCTACACAGCTGTAGGATTATGTATCTGTGACAAGGACGTGCTTGTTGTTTCATGGCTCTATGGCCAATAGTTTATGATTATATAGCAGTAGGATTGTAACTACGATGGTCATGACTGGGCGTGTGTTATTGTGATCACACCTCCGTGGGATTATGACTACAACTGTATTTGACCAAGTCAGTATAAATGTACAGATGAACAAATATCTTCTGATTATGTAGATATATAATAAAATGTATAGAACATATGAACTTGGAATGCTGCATTTTAGTAAATTTGCAATCGTATCTTCTGTGACCAACTGGTGTCCACCACTATGCTTGGTGGACAGGTCTAGTAGGAGGTTGTCCGGTTAGGGGCCATCTACAAATTTACGTATGCAAGGAGGGGAGGGAGTAATGGTGATTGCATGCGCTGTCTGAACATGGGCATACCTGTCAACTCTCACGCATAAACTGTGAGACTGGCGGTTTTGTATTAAATGTCACGGTCTCACGGCAAACGTCTGAGGTGTCACGCATATTTTCACAATCTTTAGCGATGAAAATTATTAAACAAAATGTCCCTTTTTGAAAAAATTATACGCAGATTATAATATTGTGTGTGTGTCGCAAGCAAAGCAATGAAGGCCTCATTTACCTGTCAGTGACTGGCCAACAGATGAGCATCAACCACTGATATCTCCTGTTGGAAAGAAGTGTAAGCACATGTTGAAGATGAACTCTAGTTTACTTTTGGAATAAAATGTGTCATCACAGGTCACCAATTGCTCTTGACAGTTCATGAATTGGGGACCTCGCGACCTGCAGCGCCTGGACTCTGGCTGGGAAAATTGAGGGTAGGCATGTCGACCGTGGATGACATTGCTGGAACAGGGGCGGTAAAATGACGAGAGAGAAAACGATTCTATGGACCGAGTAAGGGAAGGCAATGTTAGCTGAGCCATTTTATATGTAGGGCATAATGATATTCAGAAGCAAAAAATGTTTTTACTCACATAAACTATGATTATTAGTAGACTTTTTTTACTAAGATATATCTATTATGCATAGATAATTATATGTAGCTACAGTGTAGCGTAAGTTGGGTAAATGTTTTTTTGTGTAATTATGTAGGCCTTGTACTAAAAAGTCGACAACTCGGTCAACACATCAACCCAATGGGTACAAACCCTCTCTGACAAGTCTACATCGCAACCAGTGTAACTAACTGCTAATATGTTGCCTTGTAGTATCCAATGTCCCAATTTGTTCGGAAAAATTAATTCCTTGATGTATTTTTGGGTAAAGAACACTATTCTTCATTCTTTAACCACTGCTCAACTAATCCTCCCTTGAGCCTTGGGTGGCTCAACTAGCCCCGTTTCGATAATTAAGCTTTTTTAATTAAGTTCTCATTAATGCGCAAACTGATGTAAACAATCTTCTTCCCTGTGCATAGTTAAAGCATTTGTAAGCGCACAGACAATTAAGTCTAGTCACAAGCTTTGCCAGTTTACTCACCAGCAGACAAATCATTAATCAAAACCACCAAAAGTTTCGAAAGACATCAAAAAACACAACTCACACTTTATGACAGTTGTGACTAATGGCACTTGCACGTCAAACGTAGTCTAGTATCATGTTCTGGGTGATACCATGTAACTGTCACTGCTGTAGTTTTTTTGGAAACATGGGTGGCTTAACTAATCCAGTGGCTCAACTAACAGTGCCTTCCCCTACACTGTTTCCAGTCGCTAGGTGCAGTGGCGCCATCTGTGAATAACTTCTGGAAAGAAGTTATGACAGAAGACACAACACGGCATAAATAGCTCTTCTGTCTACTCTTGTTTTATGAGTAATACCGGTCCAGGTCCGTCATAATGGCTGGAGTTTTGAAGTTAACAAATTCTTTCAAAAAGCTTGATCCCTCCCCGAGGACGGGCTTGCAGTTGCACACAAAACGTTAACGTCAACGCCGGTGACTGACATTTTGCTGAAGGTCACACGATGATGTGATGCAAAAAGTGAAAGCCTATAAAGCCAGTCTTGTAAGACACTCTGAAAAGACTAGGCCTTCACCATTGGACAATGGCTGCGGTAAAAGCGTTGTAGCGCAGTCGATCCCATTGGCATAGCGCTTTCGCCACAGGGGTTCCCCAGGAAATGACGCAATCGCGTAATGACGTGACGTCTGGAGCGTAAAACATCACCGCTATTAACAGTCTACCAACCACGTCACCGTGGCTGCATAACGACGACCTTACACAAGAAGGGCATATTGACGGTAGTGGGAGCTCTATATGAAAACGATATCTTACATGCAGATGCAACAAGAATTAGTGGCAGTTGGTCGTGAGTAAAAAGTTTATTATATTATAACCAGTTGGGAAGTCCCAGGATTATTTCTGAAAAATGCAGCAGCTAAAAAGTCGCTCAAAAAGTAGGGTTTGTTCGAACCCACAGATTTCAAGCATACCTTCTAATGTATGCAATTTTTAATTGTTAAAGTTCTGTAAAATTAAGACAATTTTCATTGAAACAAATATGGCAGTTGTAATGTTATATTTCGTGAACTAAAAGCAAACATACTTGGCAAACTTTATTCGAAAACCATTTACGCACATGATTACAACTCGGTCACTGCGTTGGCTTCGGCACCCATTATTATTTCAGTCGTAGTACAATATATAACACCCCTCTCTCTTAAGATTAAAATGCCCTTAACAATGAAAACTCATTCATATGTCCTGGTGTATTTCCGGTTCAAGTCCACACCAATAATTACGTCAGAAATTATATAAATTTGTAAACATAATATGCCATTATTATAACATAACTGCCTGTTGTACAGTTTGATCCGATGTCTTCAAAGATCCAGTCTCGGAGGAGGCATGCCTCGAGTGAGCCGTGTAGAACAACGACGTACTGGACTTGCTGAGTGGTGTGCATTGCATTCCGATGTGGTTGGGACACACGCAGATTCAAGCTCAACTGTGGGCTGCGGCTGTGTAGACTTCACAGGAGATTCCACAGTGTCAGTTGGCTGGGCCTGAGTGGTTGTTGGTTCCGACGTGGTTGGAGGAGAACCAGGAATGTTAGGCAATATTCGGTACTCCATCCTCGTAGGGGATGCAACCAGTTCACTTATAGGTTGGTTGCACGTGCGGCTCAGAATATGATCCAGATGACGCACGACACGACCATCGGGAAGCTGGGCCGTGAACGATACTGGGCTTGCGCGTTGGGGCAGTTCGCCAGGTAACCATGTTGGTCCGGACGCAAAGGTATGCACCAACACGCGGTCACCAGGGTTGAACGTGCGATCTTTGGGTTGTTGATCATGCTGCTGCGTTTGCTTTATCTGCTTCCCTACCCTAGATCTCTTGCACGGGCGAATCAAGTCGAGTCTCAATTTTGGACGTCGAAGAAACAACGTTTCAGCAGGCGAACGATTCGTCGCCGAATGCGGTGTTAGTCGATATTTTGCGAGCCATCGCGTCAAGCACAGTTGCAATGGTGCAGGTTGCATGCGTTCTATGCCTTCCTTGAATGACTGAACAACTTTCTCTGCTAAGCCATTCGATGACGGGTGCAGCGAAGACATGCCGGATGCCATTGGCAGAGGTGAACTCACGGAACTCCTCACTTGTGAACGTAGGACCATTGTCACTCACATTAAAATCCGACAGACCATGAGTGGCAAAACAAGACCTCAGTCTCTCCAACTGTTTTTCGGCTAGGTGTGTTCTGCATCTGGAACACTTCCAACCACCACGCGAGTCAACGATCACTAGGAACGTGTCTCCCAGGAAAGGACCCGCAAAGTCCACATGCAGTCGACTCCATGGATTTGCAGTATACTGCCACGGATGGAGGGGGGCCTTTGTTGGTGCATGCTGATTCAACCGACATGAATGATTGTTTTTCACCTTAACTTCTAGATCTGCATCCATTGATGGCCAACATACATAATTTCTCGCCAGACTCTTCATGCGTGAAACACCAGGTTGTGTCTGGTGTAGTTCTTCCATTAGCACGGAGTGATGCATTGTTGGTACAATGACTCTTTTACCCCATAGGATACATCTATCTTCGCAGTTCGTGTCGTCGTCTGAAGAACGTAACCAATTCATCAGCTGCATTCTTCTTGGGCCAACGTTGTAACACATACTGCAGCACACGTGACATAACTGGATCCGTCTTCGTCGCTTCCTTGATCATTGTTGCTGTCACAGGACCTTCCTCCAGGTGTTGTAATAGGTTCAGCACATGTTCTGACACGGGAACCTCCACAGTGTCTGTTGTTTCAGAAGAGGCAGTCTGCTTAGTGCATCTGCATTAGCAATGCTTGTGCCAGACCGGTAGATCAGCTCGTAGTCGAAGCCTTGCATAAGAAGAGCCCACCTCTGCAAACGAGAAGAGGAGTATTTCGGAAGAGGTTTCATCTTTCCAAGAAGACCCAAGAAGGGCTTATGGTCCGTGTAGACATTGAAGTGTCGACCCCATAGATACTTGTGAAACTCGCGAACACCACAGATCATTGCCAAAGCCTCTTTTTTTTTACCTGAGAGTAATTCTTTTCTGCCGGTGCCATAGTTATGGAGTGGAACGCAACTGATTGTTCTTTATCCTCAGGGACTGGGGGTTTCCTTAGAAGCTCCTTTGCCATGTCGAATGCTCGTTCTTGATAAGTCCCCTACCTGAAGACCTGACCTTTCTTCAGCAGTTGGTGCAGTGGTTGAAGTAGCCAAGTTGGGTAGGAATCGAAGGTAGAAGGTTAACATGCGCAGGAATGGCTTTACCTGTGTGACGTCTGTGGGTGTGGGTGCCTCAACAACCGCTCTAACCGTCTTGTCCAGGATAGCCAATCCATCCTTGCTGATCCGATGACCTATGTATTCCACCGCAGCAACGCCGAAATTGCACTTGTCTTTCTTAAGATGTAGACCTGCCTCAGCAAGTCGACGTAGGACTTCCTTCAGATTTGCCTGATGTTCTTCCTGGGAAGCACCAGTTACCAGGATATCATCCAGATACACCACTGGGTGAGTGACGCCTGCCAGGAGATTCTCGATCACCCGCTGAAAGATTGCAGGGGCTGAGGAGACTCCAAATGCTAGACGACTGTAGACAATCCTCGGTGGGTGTTTATCGTCAGGTACTGTTTACTGTCATCATCGATGAGAATCTGCTGTGATAAGCATGTGCCATGTCGAACTTGATGAACATCACTCCACCTGCTAGTGTAGCAAATAGGTCATCCGGGGTCGGAAGTGGGTGCTGCTCGACATGCGCAAACCTGTTTACCGTCACCACAGATGCGCACTATGCCGTTCGACTTCAAGATAGTCACGATAGGTGCGGTCCACTGAGAGTAGGCCACTGGCTCGATGATGCTGGCACACTGGAGCCTATCAAGCCCGTCATCGACTTTCGTCTTCATAGATAGGGAACCATTCTTGCTTTAAAAAACACTGAGTTTGCACCTGGTTTCACATGGATGGAAGCCTTCACACACTTCATGGTGCCGAGATCTTCACTGAACAGTTCTGGAAACCAGGCAAATGGGTCGGTTGGTTTCTTCAGACTGTGGAGTTGATGAAATGCCTGCAAATCTTGCCGACGTTTCCCCATCCAATTTCTTCCAAGGAGATTTGCGCCATTTCCAGGAACTTCCAATAGAAGAAGTTCTACTGCTTGATCATGGTTGCGGACTACAACCGTCACTTCCCCACAAGCTTTCAGTGGCTCGCCAGTGTGTGGCCTCGAAATTGTATACAGTTTTGTATATTAACAAAACACGACTTATTTTAAGTTAGACGCACTAAAATTCCAATAGGTACAAAAGTTTCTATGCGCAGTTTAGTTATAACAAATACAGATGTATTGTGGAGTAACTACCAGGGGTTGATCTAAACTGACAAACACTGATATTCTGGTAATGTTACTGTTAGAATTATACATATTATGGCTTTGACTTTAGTTTATGTATTAATTTGTTGTTGTTGAACAGAAACTCTTGGATTCCTACATGTTTTTTGTGAACACGGTTGGAGATCCAGCCAAGCCCAAGTGTCAGGCAAAACTGCAGATCTTGAGATCACCGTGACAAAGAAAGCTGACTAAACCTACGCCATTGTGAGACCTGCCAGTATATGTGCGAAGTTAAAAAGATGCAGTATATGACTACCCTTATGCTGTATGCTTCTTGATTTGTTTTACTTTGAATGAATATTTGTTTGTGTTGATCAAAATATTGTCCCCTGTTAAGTCTAATAGTTCACACACACGCACGCACGCACGCACGCACGCACGCACGCACGCACGCACGCACACACACACACACACACACACACATATATATGTATATATATATGCTTTTTCATTTATTGTGTATGGTAATTGTATGGTATACCATGGTTTACATGGTTGTTTTGCGTACGTAATGTGTAGGTGATCCTTTAGCTATCTGACCTGTTTGTTTGATACATCACTACAGCGAACACTTATGAAAATGTACCGTCGTATTCCATGGTAAAATATCATGGTGTTTTGAAACAGGTAAACCATGTTAAAATACGATGATATACCATGGAAACCATGGTATGCCATGGTGTTTTGAAACAGGTAAACCATGGTAAACTACGATGATATACCATGGAATCCATGGTATGCCATGGTGTTTTGAAACAGGGAAACCATGATAAAATACCATGGTGTTTTGAAACAGGTAAACCATGGTAAACTACGATGATACACCATGGAATGCCATGGTGTTTTGAAACAGTTAAACCATGGTATACCGTACAATTACCATATACAATATATGAAAAAGCATGGTTTACCACAGTTTACCTTGTAAAGTCATGATATACCATGGCATATCATTTAATATAACGAAATATCATTGCATACCATGTAATTCTATGGTATAGTGTCATGCTCAGGATATTGTGTTAGACTAGACTGGGAATATGCGGGTAGATAGATATGGACAGTGGACACGCAAAATTTTAGATGTAATCTATGAACATATGGAGGCAGGTGACGTTTCTACACAGACACAGCAACACTAACTGCACTGACAGGATTAAGAAACAGGGGAAAGGGGCCTTTGAATAACGTGCGAATTGTAAAAAAATGTCGCTCACGAGGTTGGGTGCGCTATAGCGCAATTTCGATTGATGCCGGGGCCACTTGTTGAAGGTGGTGGAAATGACATCACTTCCTGTGTATCGCCACATGGCGGACGACATACAAACTACCGTGCATAGTGGAAACGTTTGGAACTAGTAGATTTCACAACTATAACGAAATACTCTGTTTCACGGATATTCTCAGGGATTTAAACTAAATCTGTAGACACACAACTGGATTTTCTCGTCAACATGTAGCCGTAACTTGGCGAATGAAATTATCTCGATAAATTCCTTTATTGCACGAAAATATGTTTCTGGGAATGTTCAAATCCATTATCCTCCATGTATCGTGATATTTTAAAGTAAACTCTGGCGGATGGATAATTCCCCCGTATACAATATCTTACAGAAATATGTTTCACTACAATTTGACATGTTAAATCCAGCCAGAACGAAAGCCAAAAGTCTCAACTTAACCACAAACTTAATTCTTATCAATATAATAACACCCGTAATCCGAACTCAAACCAACTTGTGGAAATATAAAGTATTGGTAAATTATGTGATTTGACGATACATCATAGAATACGCAGGATTATTGATTTGTACGATTTTCATACGGCGGCACCTTTCGCATTCTATACTTCACTTGACTAAATCATATGAATTTGTAATATTTAACGTTCATTTCTTATATAGCTATTGGTATAAAGTTTTACCAAGACTACACGATTGACTACAAACTCTGATTTCTAAACTGTCTACACCGCTTTTCAATACAAGACATATATATCCGTAGTATCAAGGAAACACATCACCGTGGCAAACCTGGCACTTCATAGAGTGTATCAAACATGCATCAGAAAAGTGGAAGTTATCAAGGTAATGGCCGAAATAGCAGTAAAATCGAGGGTTGTCATTGAAAATCCCGCATCCGTGAGAGCTAGTGTCCGTCAGATTGAACACAACGATGATGTAGTTCCTTTGATGGTGAACTAACTCCGGATCTGGATATGTACTCGGCATAGTCCTGCAAGGATACTGTGCCGAGATGACCATGCCCCTCGTAATGTGCTGTGCCTTACGTACATGTGCTTTATGTGCTTATTTGTTCTCCGTATATTGTTTTATGTATCGTGTCCCCACAGCCAAGTCTGCTGAAGTCAGCGGCAGAACACATCCACCATCACAGTGAGGACAACATTGTCTGGCAGGGTGTTCCATTCCACAATCGTTCTTGACAGGAAGGCGAACTTGTAAGCATCCGCTTTTGGTCCAGTGTCCTGCGGTTGGCGTGGTGCTCAGAGCGTAGCAGGTTCCGTAGTGACAAACTGGCCTCCGTGCTGATGATCTCTGTATCTATGCTGCTGCTACATCTGCAAAAAATATCCCTCACTGATTTCAATAATATTGCACTAACAACATCAACTCAGTGATGACGGCGGTGGTGCTACTAAAGAACTCAATAATTAAAATAAAATGGTAAATTAAAATAAACTTGTCCCGCATGATTGCTTGACTAAGCCTCAAATCAAAGCATAAATTGCCAATATGTAATGCTAGGGAACTTAAATGATAATGATGAACAATGTTTGCATACGAATTCAATCAAACTTTATTTTTATTAAATAAAAAGCACGCCTGCGGTAATACGGCGTAAGACCGCGCGTTCTTGGTTGTGTCATGCACGCTGTTGTCCTACTTATAGACCAGTGTAAAAGATATGATAACATTTTGCATCAGCAGATAGGATTTCACTGTTTATGCCAATTGTTTAGCTTACAAATGAGCAATGAGTATACCTAGTCTGATTTAGTATCCACGAAAGCATCATACTGGGAACAGCAAACTTGACGTGTAGACCAATTGCAGCAGATGCGGGTTGTCAGCACTGCCACTCAATATAATGATACTTTGATATAGCGCTAACTGGTGTGTGACATAACGAAATAGGCTGTGCGCGCTCGTACCGGTTGCGTGCTCTTACCCGCACTTACCCATTTATTTTGTGTCCATTGTCAAGGTACAGCTTGCCATGTTTTTTTAAGTTTCCCCTCTGCTTTTGATTTATGTGTAGTGCATAAAATATGTATTGACTACTGCAAGGAGTGGCTAGATGTAAAACCTCAGGGTTGGGTATTGGCAAACATATTATACAGAGTGCTGTATCGCAATACGTATCGCAATATATATGTTGTGGTTGTTTTGGTTAAGATATAAGATTGCTTAACGTGTTGTGTTATATTGTATTTTAATAAGCCTGACTGATATTTATATTAAATAATAACTGGAGAAGTAATTGTTGATGATTTTAAACATAGTTAACCGGAGTTGTGAATATGGAAAAAATACACATACTGTTTAATATACGCATTCCATTAAGTAAATATTAAAACACACCATACATGTATTCTTTGAACGAACTCAAATAATAAATTACATTTTACATTTAAATTAATTACAAACCAGAACCACGAACAACTAATAATACTAAAGATTAATGACTGGATATATCTTACTCATTAAGCTCACTATTGAAAAGATGGAAATGCAAACATAAAAGAATTGCATAATTATATAAATACCGGTACGTCGAAGGTGTATCGCGCAGAAAACAATACCGCAATATACCGGCACAACACTAACGGGACTACTCTCCTGGAGACTAGGCAACAAGCTGCAATGAACGTTTCACTGTCAAGCCGGTCGCTGTTTATTCGTGTCTCGTCCTACCACCCGGTCTAATAATTGTCTTACCACCCGGTCTAATAATAACGTTGTCGGTTAGATACACATTTATAGTTGACGAGTTGGACATATATGACAGAGGATAGTAGGAAACAGTTGAGTAGTTAAAATGTGTGACAGAGAAGATGACAACAGATAAATGACTTACCAGTTTAAATCTGTCACCAAACTCCGCTTTTAGACTACCCTCACTTTCAGCTGACAGGCCAGAGCGTCCCGCCCTAGAAGAGATAGCAAACGTCAACACGATAAGTAGGTTACTGTGTCCACACATCTATGTATGTACGTGTCAACACTCAAACTGAAAAAAAATTGTATGCACCAAAGGCTTTAACTTACTGTATTGTCAAAAGAGGTCGGCGACTCAGGAGTGTTTTGAATGTCTCTTTACAGTCGTCTGTGGTATCGTTGGCCTGGCAACTACAAAACAACGGAGACAACAGTAAAACAAACGTCAGATAAGTTCACAAACTCGCCTCGTAAAGTACACAAAGTAAACAATATTTATTTACACTGAAATTAACTCACCAATATCAATGTAAATGAGGTGGAAGGAATGTAACTATGTTTTGTCTAGTCATTTACACAACGTTCTGTCTATTTTTATTATTAAGCTTACAACAAACGTGCACAACTGATACACGTTTTATAAAGCTTGTTCAAAAACAAAGTTAACTACAGTTTTTACCAATATATTACACCAACACAGCCTCAGACAATCATAAATAGAGAACATTATTTTGTATATGATGTAGGGTTAACAAACAATGTGTTCTTACTTGAGTAGTTCTATCTGATGACAGCCTCGTGAGATGCCATCAATAATGTAAGATATCGACTCCAAGGTGAGTTTACAAATCCTCATTCTGTAACATAGCGATTTGTTTGTTATAATTATTATGTCTCACCAATAACACAAATATATTGTCTGACGAAGCAACATCTCTCACTTGTTGTAGAATGTTATGTTTATAAATGAATACTTTTTATTTCGGGCAAAAACCCATATACATACATACAAGAATATAAATAAGTGAAATGTATTAAAAATAATTATAACTGATATATATATATATATATATATATATATATATATATATATATATATATATACTCAACGGGATGCAAATTCACCATTGTACATAAACATCCATATATGCAAATATACATTAAAATATATAAGTTATAACATAACAAATAATTGAGTACGTATAAATGGGATGTAACATTATAATTTTACACAAAATCATATACATATAAATAAGCAATACAAATAAATAAGTTGTAAAAAAAAAATAAACAATTTATTGAGTATATATAAATGGGATATCAAATCACCATCGTAAAACATAATAGTGCACTTGCCCAATTAGCCCAAAAGGATCAATTAGCAATATTTATACAATTGCTGATGCAATGTATTAAATTAGTTTCCATGACATAAATAAAAATTAATTGAACAACAAATAAACTTTTGCTACATTTCATGATAAGTAACAATACTTACTCTAGCACACGCAGTTGAAACATTGAGGCCAGAGCAGCTCCTAGGAACCGTCCGGCCTCTTTCTGGGCAAATACGTTGTTCAAGTTGAAACTGTCAAGAAAATGTTATACTTGGATTGAAACGTTACACACAGTTGATCTCTGATTTCCGCTGAGTAAAATATAAAAAAAAAAAACTTTTACAACAACCTCGGTTAACCAATGAAAACTGTTTTATAATCAAATGCACATTTGAAGGGAAATCATATAACGTTCACAATACATTCCCTGAAAGTTCTCCCTCGGTTATCATAATAAATCATTAGTAAGCAAAAGAAGCTGTTCATTTTATTCGAACTTGGCATTAAAAGTAATTGTTCTCTAGAAAGTTTTCAATTCGTCCATGGATAAAAATGAGTTATTATTAAGTTGCATAAACAATAAAAATAATTATATCAATTATATCAACCAACGAAAAGTTTTCTCGTTGCATTTCCGAAGAGATTAACTGCAATGATATGGAACGAATAAACTAATGCGTTCTTACACGAGTCGGTCAATCAGAGGACACCACCGTGAGATGCCGTCAATGATGTGACGCAACGACTCGAGGGTGAAATGACATCCCGACATTCTGTAACGTAACGATTTGTTTTGTTACATATCTCGTCAACAACACAGTTACATCATCTGACAGTCATTTCTCGCAACGGTTGTGCGATGCTCTGTGTAAATCAACGGACCAACAAATACAACTTTAATTTTATTATAATCCACCGTGAGTATGTATGTGTGTATGTATGCTTGTCCATGTGCTATGCTACTCCTCCAAGACACTTTGAACCTCGGGAGTCATACTCTCAGCGTTTTATCTTTTACCCATAGACAGGTCGTCTCAGTAATTTTTTTTTTCGACATTCACCCTACTATTATCCTTTTTAACGAACAATCGTGTTACCCTTTGTAACTATTACCAGAGCTAGTGTATACCGAGCTGCGTCACAGTTGCGACATTAATTCCAATGCAGCTGTGCATCTTGAAACTACCAAGTTATCCCGTCCGGACATTTTTGTTAGTATATGTAATACAACAACTTACTCTAATTCACGCAGTTGCGACATTGATTCCAGTGCAGCACCGAGCAGCCGAGTGGCAGCTTCCTGGGCAAATACAGCGTTGTTGCTCAAACTGTCAAATATATATTACGTTCCTGGATTAAATCATCACAAGCAGACAATCCAATTTCCCACTATCTGTTCATTGAACTATTTTATGCGTAATACGAATACAATAGACTGATAAACTACAACATTTAGTGATAGTAATTCCATACACGTCTACACAAGACGATAATACTGATCACTGACCCACAACAGATGTGTATGACACGTGTTTTGTTCTAATCATGTCACATTCGAACTGGGAATTATCAGAAATAATAATAACTACAGCGCTACTATATTAATACCTGTAGTCTATAATAAATAATAATACTAATATTAAATTTCTTATAAACTGACCCATCGTAAAATACAGTAAAATATTTTATAACTAAACTTAATAAGTACGTGTAAATTTAATATATATATATATAATATATATATATATAATATATATAGATAATACAAAATATTAGCTCCATATATATATATATATATATATATGTGTGTGTGGAGCTAATATTTTGTAGGCGTGCCTGGGTGATGGTTCGTACATAATCCCCCCCCCCCGATTCTCCCGGGGATGGGGCTATTACGAAGGAATCTATGTGGACGTTTTATGTACAGATTACGTAACTCATAACAACAGTACAGACAATCGTTAGCAAAGCAATGCGTGTTTCGACGATTGTTACGTGATCCACGTCAAACGTCCACCGAACGCTTCATGAAACCGGCAGTTGTACATGATTTTTGGAGTGTGAAGTTACCAATGGCAGTGAAGTTACCAATGGCAGTGAAGTTACCAATGGCAGTGCACTACCCAAACTTGACTGAGTAGTGCAAGGAGTCATAAGTTACCAATGGCAGTGCACTACCCAAACTTGACTGAGTAGTGCAAGGAGTCATAAGTTACCAATGGCAGTGCACTACCCAAACTTGACTGAGTAGTGCAAGGAGTCATAAGTTACCAATGACAGTGCACTACCCAAACTTGACTGAGTAGTGCAAGGAGTCATAAGTTACCAATGGCAGTGCACTACCCAAACTTGACTGAGTAGTGCAAGGAGTCATAAGCTCTTGCACTGGCTGCTGTCTGTCTGTCTGCCTGTCAGCCTGTACCCTTGTATCTCCGTCAATTTCGCTTGTGGATTTGTTATGCTTGACGTCATTTATAGGCGCGCTACAATTCTCGAATACATCCCTAAATGTAAAATTTTAATTTGTTTATAGATATTTTACATGAACACATCGGTCGAAATTATTAAAGTGCACTGCTTAAATGATGTGGTGTGAACACAAAAAATCTTACTTAAGTAGCTTCATCTGAGGACACCCAGGTGACATGCCGTCAATGATGTGAGGCAAAGACGTGATGGTGAGACCACATCCATCCATCCTGTAATGTAGCCATTTGTTTATTTTATATCTCATCAACAACACTAATATATTTTCTGACTTCTCTTGCCTCAACTTAATTGTACGACGTCATGTATAAATTAACCGAATAACAACTATACCATTAATATAATATGCCATAATAATTCATAATACTTACTCTAATTGAAACAGTTGTGACATTGAAGCCAGTGCTGCTCCCAGCAACCGCCCGACATCGTCTTCGGCAAAAGCGCCATTCCCGCTCAAACTATCAAGTAAATTATATTCCTGGATTAAAAACAAATCAGCCCCGTAGCGTGGGGGCATTTTTGGAGGTAGTGTTTTTATATAGAAAGCGGGACTTTTTGTCGGGGTGGGTCTGGGCCGTGGTAGAGAGGTAATATTTAAACAGACTTAATTTACAATATCGAGTAAATGGTAGGATACAGTCATGGGGAAGTTAAAACAAAAACAACTACTCAACATGCCTCGCTGTCCCCTATTAAGATTAGCGTGACTTACATTAGCTTCCGGATCGTTGAGTTTTCTTTCAGCGCCTCACTCAGCTGCTGCGCAAGATGGATGTCCAACATGACACCTGTGATGCTGAAGGAGGAATAACAACAGAATTATTAATGTATTCAGTATTATAGTAATTATGCAGTTTTTTCAGTGATATCTTGTCATTCGCCAAATGTCAAACGATACCATTCTCAACAAAGCTCTAGAAACAATCCTCCAGTGATAATGAATGTGGTATTATTTCACACTTATTTATATGCACTTTTGCAAATATAAATAGCAATTAAAACTGCCCAATCATTGTCATTGTGTACTGTCGTTGACAAATAGTATACTACTGTAAAACCATTTGCATATGGAACTTTAAATGTCAATCTAAGGTTGAAATAACTGGAAAAAGACAAGAAGAAGTATCACATCTATTGCGATATAATGTCCCCAAATGTCAACATAAAGTCTCACTTATCTTAAAGCAGATTCACCTGTGTATCACCTTGTTTGAAAGTAACAGGGATTGTACAAGCAATGAACATTTATGAATTTTCTAGAAACTATAGTCAATGTATTGTAGCTTGAAGTTATGCATCACCTTTTAGTCACATATGAATCAAAAGGAACATTTTGTGATACTCACTCAAGACTGGTGACTGGACACGTCTCCTGCTCCAGGACCCAACACAGTGAGAGCATTTCCATCGGGTAAATCTTTAAGGATTGTATTTCTTTTGGCAAGTTGCTCACCAGCTCTTTGCACTGTGTCTCATAGATAAAACTGACCATTTTGAATGGGTCATTCTCCAATTTGCCTTTAAGCGTTTTGGTGAATTCTTTGCAGAAATCCAACGAAACATCAGTTGAACCTAGATACTTCAAGTAGTAAACATTCCTGGGGTCTCCAAGAAAACCACACAGGAATGTGATCACAATTTCGTATTGCTTGACAAAGTTTTCGTTCTGTAGAAGCATCCATACATCAGAGCGTGATCCTTGAAGCAGCCCAAACGCTGCAAAGAATTCTTGCAGTGTAAGGTGGGAGAACGACCAACTGTTTCGTTTTGTCTGACTGTCGTCTGGATCCGTTTTCTTTGATCCTGAAAGAAACCCGGTCTGCTTGTCTACATCTTCAAAACCATGCTGTTTTAAGTCATCATCATAGAAGATGAGCGTCAACGGGGTTGTCATGCAATCTTTCGCTAATGCCGCGTGTTTCAGGAATGGCTCCTTCAAAACACTGAATATTCTTTCCAGATCTGGGTCTGTGTCATCGTATTTCAGGGACGGGTGAAGCTTCCGGCCAAGTCGGTGCGTTGCTTTCACGTAAAGCTGTGTCATCGTTTTGATGTCTGGCACGCTGCCAGTTTCTGAATGTTCAAACATATCCTCAAGACTCCTACAAACAAAGCTGCACTGGACAGGTGTGTGACAAAATGTTGCCATGTTCGGATTTGAGTCGATATTCGTCCAGATGAATTGTCTGAGTTGCTTGTTGCTTGCGCAGAACCTGTCAACATATTGGTTGATTCCATCCCTGGTAAAACCATAAACATCAACAACACGACCAAACGCCATTGAAGGGATCTGATTGGTAGGTCGAGACGTTACGACGACCTTTGCCTCAGGCAACAAGCATCCGCTTATGATACTGGATATCACATTTGACAAGTCAACTTTATGTTCGATTGGAAATCTGCATTTCGAATATTGATATCCTGGATATTCATCCAAGCCGTCAACGAGCAACAAGACCCGCTCTGAGTTTCGGCATATTTCGTTAAGTGCTGTGCTCTTTTCATGGATTGCCAGTTGCATGTCAGCTAGCAACAGATCAACGAGGCTCCACCGTTCATCTTCCAAGAGCTCACGTAGTTTTATGACAAAAACGTGGTCAATATCAGGCCACAAATTCTCTGCCGCCCATTCTCTCGCAATATACTCCACAAGAGTCGTTTTACCAACACCAGCTCTTCCACGGATAAGAACTTTCTTAGGAGCAACCTTATCATCCTTCAACACGCAGAACAACTGGACAAGTGGGACAACTGGGCTAGACCGCCTGCGCCTTTCCAGTTCCTCCACATCCCTGTAAGTGAGTGTTTCTGGAAGGGATTCTTGCTGGAACTTCTGGAGGCGCAGCTCGACAAATGTTTCATCCAGTGATGTGTGCTTCTCCGAGTCTCTGTACTTTGCTCGTAGTTGGTCTTTCACCGATACTGAAACAAATGTGTTTTTAGTTTAGCCAATCATAAACTATTGTATTCATGTAGTGCTGAAGCATCATGAACATGGTGTCTTTAGAGAAGCATAATCATAATTTTCGCAGTGGTGGAAAGGTAGTAGTATCGATTACAAGTAAATCAGCACTAATCACGATTAACACATGACATCGCCACTTATTTGTTGTGCAATGGAGATAATCACATGGCAGACGATGAATATATGCCTGCAATGCACAATGGACTATCGAACGGTGTACACTATGATTAAAGAAACGTCACAACAGGTTGTTGTTTGTACACGAATAAACGGAAAGTTATATGTACATGCATGCATCCACCCTCCCAACCACCCACTTTTAAATTAGCTTTGTACTATTTATTTTCATGTTGGGTCCATTTTTTATCTGATGCTCCTTTACTATAAGTGTCATTATTACGATTATAAAATACAGTATTGCGACACATGCGAAGGCCAACATTACTGAGCAATATAATAATGCAACTAGTAACATAATCGTCATATATTAATGTGTGCCAGGAATTCTAAAGAAATTGCCAACATGTAGATTGACGATCACCAGTAAGCAAGCCCTTAACCAGAAATAAAATTTTACCAGTCTTGAACATTCTAAAAAACCTTAAACGTGCGAATAGCTTCCGTGGAAGCAGTTCCCATTTATGACAGCTATTATTGGCCCAATTAAGTTTTTTCAATGGCAATGCAGGTTGACATGGTGACAGCCATTATTGGTCCATTTTGTTTTTACACTGGTAAAGCCAGTGCAAGTTGAGCAAATGTCAAACTAGCTGTGCAGCGAGGTTGGCGTTAACACTTGCACAGTATTACTGAATAGAAAAAGAGCAAACACATGAAGGTTCATGAAAAAATAAATTGAAAATGTATAAACATGGAAGTAATGTTTGAAGCAAACTACCAGTCATAAACTGTGGTGAATACACATCTAGGAATAACAGCAATACTTATACAAAGGGGCATAAAACTGTAATTAGCACATTACTGTACATATATAGAGAGAGAGAGAGAGAGAGAGAGAGAGAGAGAGAGAGAGAGAGAGAGAGAGAGAGAGAGAGAGAGAGAGAGAGAGAGAGAGAGAGAGAGAGAGAGAGAGAGAGAGAGAGAGAGAGAGAGAGAGAGAGAGAGAGAGAGAGAGAGAGAGAGAGAGAGAGAGAGAGAGAGAGAGAGAGAGAGAGAGAGAGAGAGAGAGAGAGAGAGAGAGAGAGAGAGAGAGAGAGAGAGAGAGAGAGAGAGAGAGAGAGAGAGAGAGAGAGAGAGAGAGAGAGAGAGAGAGAGAGAGAGAGAGAGAGAGAGAGAGAGAGAGAGAGAGAGAGAGAGAGAGAGAGAGAGGGAGAGAGAGAGAGAGAGAGAGAGAGAGAGAGAGAGGAGAGAGAGAGAGAGAGAGAGAGAGAGAGAGAGAGAGAGAGAGAGAGAGAGAGAGAGAGAGAGAGAGAGAGAGAAGAGAGAGAGAGAGAGAGAGAGAGAGAGAGAGAGAGAGAGAGAGACACTATACATCTCGGTCACTTTCCATTGTTTCGACATCGGAAAGTTCGGGCGATATTGCAGTATCATCATCACTTTCCGATTCTGGTTCACTATCACTCATATTATCGATGATGCGCAATACCTCATGTGGATCCTTGATCAAGTGCGATCGCAGCGCCATGGTGAAAAAACTTGGATCAACACGATTTTTACAGTGAAACAACAATCAATTTTCCGACTCTAAAACTCAATATTTCGCGACGCCATTAGAACAGACAATACATAGGCCTTTCCTCTATTGAACAATAAAAAGACCACCCTCTACGGTCAATTAAAATTACCGCACCAGACAACACATGCCCACCCCTGTCCGTCGCGCACTTTTGTAAAAGTTAACTTAAGTCTGTAAGTACATGCATGCAAATATGCCTATTATGAACAAATATGATTACAATCACACTCAAAATCAAATGATTTACACTAAAAGTAAAACAAAACATCAAATTAAAATATCGTAGATAAAAACTGGTTAAGATATGGGCAAACTATAAAAAAACTTATCTCTAGCCTTACACAATTTATGCTCATTATGTGTAAGTGTAAGATATATCACGCAGTAGCATAACTGGTTTTGAAAGTAATACATTGAAATATTACTTCTTTGAAAAAACAGCAACCATCCAGATTAAGTATTGCCTAGCTATTGCCACTGGCACTGCCAGTATTGCCATTGGACAAAAAACTATGAATTTACTACACTGTCACTGAGTCTGAGCACGGCCTAATAGTAATCGTTCGTGGTTTGACTGCCGCATAAGTTGAGGAACCAGGAAACTGTTGCCGATAGTAATGCCTACACGCCGGTTATGTAAGTGAATCGGAGTACGAATCAGACTCAATTTCGAAGTTTACCGCGATCGCGCTTGGCCACTACAGAGTGCCAGCGGTGGGCGATAATACAGTAGCGTATCGGCTACTAGCGGCAAGCTCATCAGCATTATATGGATCTCCACCAACGTAACAAAGGATGCTGATTCGGACTGTTTATGAACAATCTCAGGAAAGCTGCTTTTATTCACGTTTACGAAAAAGGCATTGATTGTCGTCAACTCTGACGTTGACATATCGCATCTTTTCGCCATTTCGAGCTTGTCCCACGATATCCGGGTCACGGGATTGTCTCTTCAAATGGGAGCGCCAATGGATAGGCACTGAGAAAGGCCACAGAAACGCGTTTCCCAACCAGTGACATAGACGATTACAATAGATCAATCAAACGCAGTATCTTTATTTTTCAACGATGTCAAGGTTAAACATATATAGTGTTATATATCGGCGGTATTCGCCATTCTGCCGCCAACAACAGTCGAATCACGACTACGTGCGCAAAACCTAAGTCTAAGAGTCACGACACCAAGACCGTTCAAACAATTTTATTATGAAAAAATATCATCTTGTAAAAAGAAAAACCCCTCTTTTATTTTTATATTACACATCGTGGTAAGAGATTTGCCCGTCTTGAAGACGAGCAGACGGGTCCCTGGCTAAGGGCCTGCAAGTAAGTATTATTCAGTACAATAATGAAACCCATAAATAAAAATTATACCATCAATGGTCTTGCGTTCTGCTTCAGATTTCGTCTTCTTTTCCGTGAGCTCGCGTACTTTACCTTCATATTCAAGCACTTGTACTGAAATACAAATAAGCATAATATAATATTAACTATGTATTACTCCTGATTTCCAATCTTTCAATCTCGAATAATTATAAAAAGTGTATCTACAGGATATGTGTAATAAATAGGACAGTGTTAGTTGTTTGACCTGGCCCAGTTTTACCTACCAATACGTTTGTTTAAATGCATAATATACTTATATGCATGTTATTGGTCACTAATAATGTAAACTGCTTCGATGTCCACATACCATTTTGAGTTTGTGGTTTTGTATGGTCCTATTATCGGAATCGGAAAAAGTTTATTGAACCCAAAGTAATACAAACATAATATTATCCCAGTTAGCGATAACAAGACAATCTTTTATAAACAAAATCCAAGTCTAAGTTCATTTATCTTAAGGAAACAAAATTACATTAATGTGTTAATTGTAACTAAAAAAACAAACAGACAAATATAAAATGCGAAATGCAAAACCTGCATTAATACGAGTATTCCCTTCGGCTAACTGTGGTTTTAGAACGAAGCATATTTTAATGGGTCAGGGAGACTTCTACAAAGACCAATATTGATCGCTATCGTAGAAGCCACTCTAATGAAATAAACTTAATAAAATGAGTACCTGTAAAACATTTTCCGTGAAACAAAAAACACAAATGCATCTGTTCTCAATCAAAAATAATGTATCTTTAGGAAGGATTTTTAAGAGAAAAAAAACAAAAAAAACCAGCAAACAGAATTAAATTTTTTTTCCAAGCAGCTGTTCGATGGCTGTTGCCAGTTTGTCAGTCTTAGTTTTCAGGTAGTCTACCCCATCAGCCAGGTTTTGAGGGAAAAGCACTTTTTTCATTTTCAGTAGCACTCGCTCGTCACATAAGAGTTCTTGTATAATTAAGCGAAATTGGTCGGTGTCGCAAACTGCGCAACCTGCGTCGCTAGCAGTCCCCGTGGCCGTCTCATCCTGTGAACTGGGCTTACGCTTAGGTGACATTGTTGCGTAAGACTGGACAAGTTCGCGGGTGTGTTGGCAAGTCGTATTGACTATATGCTATAAATAGATGTCTTATATCTGAAGGCGTGGTTGACTATGAAAATTGCACCAAGTTGATGATAGGATGATGAAACAGCACGCAAGTACCAGGATTAGATCCAGTCCATATTCACGGTTCAGGTCACGTGCAATGTATGCCTTCTTTTATGTTATATCCTCATGTAAAGTGTCTCTCTCGTCTCGCTCACCTACATGTGGAACCGGTACTGGCGGCCATCTTTCGCAATATTAGGCGGTCCGTACTATACATTTTTCTTACGAAATAAGAATTATAGTTTGAAAGAACTGGATGTATAACCGCATGACGTTTCAACGAACAAAGAGGTTCTCGAACGTGCTGGCAGGACGAGTATCGAGACCATGCTTCTCAAACGGCAACTCACGTGGACCCGCCACGGTGAACGGATGGACGATGGTCGACTGTCGAAAGCCTTCTACGGCCAGCTACAGCAGGCTAACCGAAACATTGGATGACCACGTCTATGTCAAAGACTGCATGAGAGTCGCGTGTTGACAATGTGGACGAGCCATGGCTGCCCGTATAGGACTAGTATCACATGAACGAGTCGGTGCTCGACGACTGGCGATCCAACAAAGAAACTAAAGCTCACGAGAACATCAAGCACCCCAGAGGGAAGCTTAGACACGTGAAGGAAGCCTTACGCCAGATGTTCGCAGACAATTGGCAGGTCAAATCCATGGGAGAGATATGTTCAGTATAACATGACAAAGCGCATATCAGTGGCTATCCCCAGGGTCACCCTGGACCTGGCCGGAGACCGGTCACTAGAAGTGCCCGTATGAAGGCGAAGGAGGGTTAATCTAGAAGAACGCAAACAGCTTAATTAAAAGTGGCAAACAAATTAAGAACTGAGGAACCCAGGGCTGTCCTTCGATCGTAATGTTGAAACTAAATTCCAGATCTTGGAAGACGAAGTGGCAAGTTGTCAAAATACCTTGACTCTTGGAACCCTAAAGCAGTGCATATTAGATGTGCATGCCATCGTACTGATGGGACATACACTTATCACGAGAAATACCAATTGCTATGAAGACCATTTGGTGTTCGAGTGATTATAAATAAACTGTTTGCAAAACACTAAAAGTCGTTTGTTGTGATCAACGAAATATCAATAGAAACGAGCACAACACATGTAGTAATTCACATATATAATGTAGCGTAACATACTACCGTAATAAACATAATTATCGATAACATAGAATCACTTGGCGAGAACACGGCGTTACGGATGATAACAATCAATGCTCTGTTAGTCACTTCCGGTACATCTGTCCTTGTAGACGTCGGCGCCACAACCATTAACTTATGTGATACAACATACTGAGGTTTTGCTCTGAGTTGTATACACATGACATGCGCAGGTTTCTGAAACTTTCTGCTGGTTTCAGCGGCCGAAAATGTCACAAACTGGCGAACATTAGGACTGGGTGAACTTACGTTCCACTTTCAGCAATTTCTGGCTCCCTTGTTCCACTTTCAAGTCTGTCTCCTGTTGCTTTCCTGAAAAAGAGCAACTTCCATGTGCATACGAATAGCATATTGTATGTAGATGTACAATCCTACATTTTATCTGGTTTGTTTTCATTTCACCAGCTGACACAGATTTTGTTCAGATTGCCTATGCCTTTGGAAGTTTCTAACATTTCTGCCCGTTTCCGTAGCCGAATGTATCGGAAACTGCGGAAAAGTAGTTTATGATAGGTTTTCGGAATTGCAACCGTGCTAGCATCGCATAAAATCACTATATATTCCTAATCATATCACACGTGGACAAAATGAAATACATAACCATAACCCATCAATAAATTATACAAAACAAATTACTTGACAGGATATACCAAACACAACAAACAATACCACAATATTAGTGAACTACAAAATTCAACCCCACAGTTTACATGACAAAACATTACATTATACACTTTCATTAAGGCAAATGTGAAATTCCAAATTGTCAAATGTTTCTAAATATTGTGTGATGTTTATCCAAAAAAAAACAATCTTCTGTGTTGCATCACAATTAACAGATAGACGAATTCATTGGGTAATGATACAAAACACATAATAAGGGATTGTAATTTAACTTAGTGAGAAATACAAGAAAGGACGACTCCTGATGCAACGATGTTCTCCCTGTTAGTATGTATTGTGTTATTTGCGTAGTTTCCAATGTATTCCTAATAAATTTTTTTATATATTCTGTTCATTAATATATTTACAGTTTTCACGCATTTATTCACATTACTTAAATAATGCCAAATGGTTGACACTACCCAGATACTGAAATTGCCAACACAACATGAGGAGCATTTAATACACAATTAATATTAATGATTCCTACATAAACATTGGATTTGAGACATGAGTCATACCAGCTATCAACATGTAACATTAACAGACATGAAACCTGATGATAGGACTGAATGAACTTACGTTCCAATTTCGATAACTTCTGGCTCCCTTGTTCCACTTTAAAGTCTGTCTCCTGCTGTTTTCCTGAAAAATATCAACTTGCATGTGAGTACGAATGGTATATTATATGTAACAATATATCATATGTAGGTGTATAAGCCTAAGTAACGTGGTGATGATGATTGAAGTTGAAGTGTGATAGTAATGCAATGGGGCTGTTGCCAAACATGGCACTTGACAGTTAATACTAACAAAAAAAAGTTGATACTTTCTTTTCAAACTAATAATTTACACAAACCATGGGGTAAAACATTAGTAAATCTGATATAATTAAAACGGATTATCTCATTTAATAAACACAATATAAAACTTTTTTTCAGATTATTACGAAGTATGTATTGTAATATCTAAACGGCCATGACTGTGTGCGTGCGTGCGAGCGTGCGTGCGTGCGTGCCTGTGTCATAAATAACATACGTTTTACAGCATCAATGTTCAGCTTCAATTTCGTGTAGACATCACCGAGTCGCTTCTGTAGATTTTTGTTGGAGTCAATTATCTTCTTCATTTCCTAAAATATACACCACAACCGCACTTGAGTTTTACTTGGCAAGTTGGAAGGTATGTAATAAAATAAGCAGTCAAATATCCAGTACAAATCTACTTGCAATATTTATGTTCAATATAAATATCCAGTCCACTTCAGTCTAGCTCCATCTTAGTGAAAAGGTTTCTTTAACAAATGCAACTATTAGTATAATTACACTGCGTTTATCCGCAAAACGCGTTATCAGCCAAAACACTTAATTTGAGCTAAGACTAATTATATGCTAGTATGATGGTAGTTGAGGTAAAATTGTATTGCAGCAACATACGTCAACATACGTCAAATGTAATTAGCTTACTAATACAATATCTACCTTGCGATTGGTTGTTTGCGCAGCAATCATAGTTTTCCAAATGTTGCGTTCGTGTTGAAGAACTGCGTCATCACTGATATCGATAACCGCATTCTCGATCTAAAACAGAAACGTTGAGCATTGTACACTTTGGTGAATGTTTTTCCAAATAAAAAATGTGTTAGTAATCACATACATTAATAAAACAACTGCTAAATGTTCCATAGTTTTGTGGCACTTTCGAAGCTTGGGCAATTACGTTCACTCCATGTTGTAACAGTTCACTGAGCTGTATAAATTAGTACATAGCTATAGACAGTGGTGGATATCCTTCGCGCAGTAATCGCAGCGTGACTGAATGCTCCCAAGAGAAGTCGAGTTGGCGGTGGAATGAACAGGTGTATCAGGAGTGAAGTACAAACCGCTTTTAGGGTACTACGGACTGGATATCGCACTATATAAGAACTTGCCTTTTATTTATCGCTGTGCGGTTGCGAAATAAATACGTATTTTGCAAATATAATTAATACTATTCACTCCCACTCTGCCCTGTCACAGTTTGTTTTTACAAATGCTTGACATGTGTCATTGGTTAGTCTGGCACATTACATAAATAGATAAGTGAGGCAGTGGCGCAAAGATCCAATTGAGGTTACATTTACGCAAAACTGAAATTGGAATTGATGGCTATGAAGTCATTTAATATTGCAGAAACTTAAATAGAGCAGCCTGTTTCGTTTATATTTGATATATTAAAACATTTATTTTTAAATTTTAACTGCTACATTTTTAAAGTTGCCGGATGCACGGATAGCATAGAAACGTCAAACTTAAACCCGGAGTTTCTTATATCCACATCCTTTAGTGTTGTAACTAAATTGTGAAAACCTGCAGTTTCCAACAAATGCAATCAGGCAACGATACGTGACACCATTTGACCTCCCTAATCATACCTGCTTGATATTGGTGATTGCACTGTTTGCTCCAGTGTATGTCCTCAGTGCTGGGTCTTGCAGTAAGTCGATCATGCACTGAAGATGGGTCTTCATGTCAGCATCAGCAAACTTGAAGTCAGCGCAATGCATCACAGCATTCCTGACTTCTCTCACCTGAGAAAAACATTAAACTTAATTTTTCCAGAACGTGTACCTGAGACACCACGAGCAAAGTTGTCAACAAAACATCTTGCTCTCATAACAACATTTAGCACATCAGTCTTACGTATGAACGTGTTTAAAACGAAGGTTTTTTGAATTTGCGTTCTGGAGATAATAATTAAGCTGGACAAAGTAAATAATACATGAAGGAAAATATACGATATCATCAGAATTGTGGAATCATGGGACCAAGCTCCTTACAACAAACATAGCATGACACAAATATGAAGCTAACGCATTTAAATTAAACATAATTTAATTGACAGTTATACTAATAAGTTAATTGTATATGTTGATGCTCAAATTAGAATGCTCTCTTGCATGATTTCATTGATTTGTATATACTTTGAAACACAATGGCCAATCTTCAACACCTATGACCACCGTCGCTCCGTTGTGGAAGATGTCCCAGTCGGAGTCTGTGTGAGAATCTCGTTGTGCTGGATCCACTTTGTTGTTGATGAGAGCAGACTTAGTTTGTCCCACCATTGTTAATTACTCGATGTCGTACTTTTTGGCGATGATGGAAACCATTTGCCTGAGCAGCTCCATGTGAACGTGGTCAACGTACTGCACATGAACCATGCTCGCGCCCACTGAGCGGGATGATTTGGCTCAGACATAGGGTCGCGACATCTAGCATGGACATCGGCGCCCGGCGACCACGGTTGGCTTCTGTCACAGCCACCTCACTATTCGTCTAGTGCGCTGTCCCCTCTCCCCTATGGGTGATGCACATAGAGGAAAAATACTCTAGTTTTCCCGAAACTGTTATGCCTTAGGGGTCCATTTCAGGCACCGAACCCAAGCGATGTGTATTCACTAATAATTGTTGTTAAAATGCAATGCAAATGTGCGATTGTCTTGAAAACAGTTCAAGTTAAGTTAAAATCACAATTTTACTTAAACATAATAAACCAATATATGTTCTTAAACATAATACACCAATATATGTTCTTACCTTTCTCACTTGGACTGTATTGATGAGGTGATGAAATTGTTTGCAATTGATTGCTAACTGCAATATTCCAGCCGGGTCAGTTTTTAATGGATTCGCATTGGTTGGGTCTTGTCCTGGGCCCATGAAAATGTTGGCAACTTGCCATGGTACCACAGGCCACTGGGATACAGTGGTGTTTCGCCAGGAGTACTGTGATGTAGCCAATTCTGGCACGATGGCAGACAACCACTTGTCACACACGTTACTTCTACAAGTAATTTTCATCTTCTTGATATCCGCATTAGTACATCCAGTACCGCAAACGTTGCTTCCAATACTTGTCTTCAGCGACTTGTGAAATGACTCAATCACATCTTTACAAAACGGGGTGATCGCTTTTGTTGTCAGCTGGAGAGCCATGCCAACCTTCAGCCAGTTCTTGTATTTGGGATCAGTGAAGTTGGCTTTTACAACAGGCGTCGCCATGGCTCGTTACGGGTGCTAAAAATGAGAGCAAATGAGAGCAAACATGTGTTGTACATGTTGAAAGATAATAATAATGTGCACTATTTCAATACTATTCAGAACCACCTCTTCCATGGGTGAAAGCAATACTTAAGAAAACTGTGGAATTAATTTGGCCAATTTGCATTGCTTCCACTTTTGTGACAGTTAGCAGTGAAATGTAATGAATGTTCAAAACGCACACGACCGACCACGCGTATGCATGCGCAAATGCATAATGCATGCACCCATATTAGTTAGTTTGCAATGATCTCATATCACCTCACATTACTTTACATCAACAGAACACCGACGGGCGTTCTTACCTACACGACTTGGTGTTGGCGTATCACACTTATTTCATGCCATCAGTGTCATGTCAGTGTCACGGTGTCACCTTGTCTTACATCATGGATGTCACAAAAGTTCCAGGGTTGTATAGGTGAGGCGCAAGATCAGAACTGCCAAATACATTAGTTTAGTACTGAACAAAACAAAGTTATATTAATTAATTTGCAACTAACTCATGTCTATATTACATCACCGCATAATTTGATCCATGGTCATGCGTCCGTCCAAAGCCCGGGGGAGGGGACGGGGGGGTACTGTCATACCAAAGCGGTGGGGGTGTGCCACCAGAGCCCCATGGAGCACACGGAGAGAGAGAGAAATCAAGAAATTTAGGGTCACCAAGAGAGGAATATTGAACAATTTATCTAATATCTAGAAGTGTAAGGTAAGCCCGGTCGGAACGTTTTCATTGGGAAATTTCCTTTTCGATGAAAGAGAGAGTTATCAGGTTTAATTCGGGCACAAAGAGAGAAAATTTACATTTCTTTCTACGGACAGAGATACAAAAATGGCCCAAAACGGGCATTTGCGCGGCACATACATGTATACCTCAGTATAGGGAGTACCCCCCCCCCGGGCTCCAGAGCCAGTGTCAGAAGCCGACCGAAGTCTGATTCTTGCCTTGGTCGCCTTCCCTTTTTGCTACATTCATTGGTTCAACTAACCCCGTGAAAATGTTTCAACTAACCCCGCCACGACTGCGGCGACTCAATGTGGCGCGGTCCAAATTGCCTGCTATTTTATTTTGTGATCGCGAACGTGTGCCTGAACACCATTACATGAAATACCCGTCTATGTTAAATATGACAATGTAGTTACTATGACAAGAAGACATTCAACACGGGCCGATGCTGTACTCACACCTCACAACAGCGTGATGTGGTTATTATTATATAGAAGGAGCGATACAAGTTTTATTTCAGAGTTTTGTCTAATGTTTAGCGAATCCCGTGTTTTAACTAGGTCCGGGTTTCTGTGTAATGTGTAAATAATTTATGAAAAGTACACATGAAGACGCCACATTTATTGTAAAGTTTGTAATTGCGATTTGCTCAACGTTGTGGAATTACTTTCGTCCACGGCCAAGACAGCACTTACTTACTTACTTACTTACTTAGTCCTCTTCGTGCCCGGTGGCACATAAGGCATCGACAAGAGAGCGCCACTGCTGTCGGTCTGCAGCCCATTTGGTGATGGTGTTCCATGTCAGGCCGCATTCTTTCATCTCCTTCTCCACTGTACGTCTCCATGTTTCTTTTGGGCGACCACGTCTCCTTTTTCCATCTGCTGTCCAGCGTAAGGCTGTCTTGGGCAGTGCGCCAGGTGACATTCGGCACACGTGTCCAAGCCATCTCCATCGTCTCTTCTTTATCTGTGTGGCCAAGGCTGTTGCATCTGTTTTGCGGTGCAGCTCTTCATTAGTGATGGTGTTGGGCCAAAATACTCCTAGGATCTTCCGTAGACACTTGTTTTGGAATGTCTCAAGATTGTATGCTAGTTTGGCTGTCAGTTTCCAGCACTCGGAGCCGTAGAGAAGTACACTGAGAACATTACTATTGTACAGTCTCAGTTTTGTTTCCAATCTCAGTTGCTTGGATTTCCAGATGGGCTTCAGCATAGCGAAGGTCTGACTTGCCTTTCTGATCCTAGCCGTGGCATCTTTCGCAGAGTCTCCATCTGTTGTGATTTTGCTTCCCAGGTATGCAAAGTCCTGAACGTCTTCCAAAGCCTCACTGTTGTTTATGTTGTTTATGGTGATGGGGTTATCTGTCTTGTTGTTGATCCTCATCAGTTTGGTTTTTGCTGTGTTGAGCTTTAACCCAATCTGTGGTGCTGTTCTTGTGAGTTTGTCCATCTTTTCTTGCATGTCCTTGTGCCTGTTAGACAGCAGTCCAGTGTCATCTGCATAGTCCAGGTCTTCCAAGATCGAGGTAAGTGTCCATCTGTTTCCATTTTTGGTGGTTTCTATCATCAGCCAGTAGGGTGAAAAGAAATGGTGAGAGAATGCATCCCTGTTTTACTCCAGATTTTACGCTAAAGCTGTTTGACATGTGAATGTTACAGGCGACTTGACACTGGAAGTCTGTGTAAAGTATCTTGATCACATTTACCATCTTCTGTGGGATCCCGTAGTGACGTAATATTCTCCACAGGGATTCTCTGTGAAGGCTGTCAAAGGCCTTTTCAAAGTCAATGAAGGCAATGTAGATCGTACTGTTCCATTCCGTGCTTTGTTCCAAAATCTGCCGTAGCGTGAAAATGTGGTCGATGCATGACTTTCCTCTTCTGAAACCGGCTTGTTCCTGGCGGAGGATTGTATCTGTAGCTGCTGATATTCTCTTCAGGATTATGCGGCTGAAAATCTTGCATGTCATTGATAACAAGGTTATGCCCCGCCAGTTGTTACAGTTCCCCAAGTCGCCCTTCTTTGGTAGCTTGATAATTGTGCCTGTCTTCCAATCATCTGGTGTGTTTTCTTCATCCCATATTCTCTGGAAGATCTGGCAGAGGATTCTGGGTGTTTCTTGTTCATCTGCTTTCAGCATTTCTGCGCAGACGCTGTCGCTTCCTGGTGCTTTTCCATTCTTCAGGGCTTTAATGGCTTCTCTGACTTCTGCTTCAGTGATTTGGTCGAGGTTGATTTCAAGGTCATCTGCTGCCTCCGGGATGTCTGCAAGTCTGGGTGGATCTGCACGATTGAGAACCTGTTGGAAATGCTCCTTCCATCTCTCTCTCTTCTCTTTCTCGACTGTGATTATCTTTCCATCTGCATCTTTCAGTGGGAGATTCTGGTTTGGACCTGTATCTCCTTTCAGCTTCTTGGTTATTTGGTAGAGTGACTTCATATCCTTTCTTCTTGCTGCTGCTTCTGCGTCTTCTGCGAGGTTTTCAATGTAAGTTCGTTTGTCTACTCTGGTACTCCGTTTTACTTCTTTGTCTTTTTGTGAGTATTCTCTTGAAAGTCTTTCTTTGAGTCTTGGGGACTTTGTGGTGAGCAGCTTTTTCTTTATTCCTTTCCTTTGGTCTATTTTGTCCCAAGTTGATGTGGAAATCCACTGCTCTTTCTTTGCTCAAGTGGGGAGGAAATGAACATAGTATGTTCATTCATGCGAATATGAACATATTATGTAATATCTACTACGATGTGCCCACTCGTTTCTCCAAATTTATTATTGTGTTGTAAGGAAATCAAAAAACAGTGCAAGATGATGCTGCCATCTGTCGGATACCTCTATCGAACGCCCAGCAACACGAGACAGATGTAAGTAAAATTATGGTTTGTGAAACTTTTATATGCTGTTTGGTGTAATAATTCACCAATAGTAAAACTGGTGCAACTCGCTACATTAACTTATTAGATAAAGGTGTGAGTCAAAAACAAAACTTATTTGGTGACACTATGTAGTCCATGGGCCAGATAGGGGAAGTCCTCCCCCTAGCAAGCAATGCTTGCATCGCACGCATTTTCTGGGTGCGACTCTACCAGCGCATTCATTCGCCAGGGGAAAATCATAGCCAGAAAGATTTTGGTAAAGCATCACGTGTTTGTGGATGTTTTCTGGACACTTGGCGAGACAGACGACGTTCCTGAAGGTAGTCAGACCGAGCTGGAGAAGTTTGTTTGCTGCATGTATGGTAAACCACCATAAAAATATGTTTTTCTGAGAATGCCCTTGAAGGGCAGAATAATCAGAAGAAGACGAGACAAAAAAGAAGATCGCAAGCAAGAATCCAAGGACCGAGAGCAGTGAATAGGAAGATGAGGAGTGGCCGTGTCTGATTTCCGGGGAGATGTTTAGCAACAGTAGGTCGCGGGAAGTGTGAGTCCAATGCCAGAAATGTCACAAGTGGGCCCACAACGAAGGCAGGCCGGGACAGACATTCTTTGTCTGTCTAAACTGCGGATCGGACATTGACTGAAATGCACGAAGCACGGACGGTACACGTTCGTTCTGTGGTTCTGTTTACGCCATTGCGTAATGAACGCTACGTCGATTTATTTGAAGTGTATTCCTACGTTAATGATACGTTGGTGGAGGTTTCATAATCCCTAATAAAGATGTTGCATTGGTCCGTGAATGGTACCTTTTTTTGGATTAGTTTAACCACGCTTAGCGAGAAAAGCCAGACTATGTTGATAAATATTGCGATGCTAAAACAGCTACACTGTTTTATTGCATAATAACTTAAGTAAATATGCAGTTTAATATATCCCACACAGGTACACACAACAATCCTCTTCATTTGTGGGCGCAATTCTAATAACAATCGCATATGTTTGCCTGAAACCATGACGTTGGGAAAGACGGTCTGCGAACCGTCTTGTCGCAGGCAGTCTTGCCTCAAGACATGGGGCTAGAGGTTGTTTTGGGTACTCGTATTGTTTTTCAAATGTAACTCATTTAAGTTGTCTGTTTATCGAAAACACATATATTTGTCTATAATATTAACATATTAAAGATATTATGTTGACATATTTTCATGATATAAAACCTGAACGTTTTCCTTAAGGGGGCCACGCTGCCCCAGGCTACCCTATACGTGTTAGCTGCACGCAGTGAACGGGTCATTAAACAGACAAACATCTACCGAGATAAAAGTCGAACAGCTACGAGAACCGTGGGTCGATGAGGTTAAACGCTCCACTGAACACTATGTTAATTGTTTGCAATGTACGACTACTTTTGACGCGGAGACGTCATGGGCGTTCATTCCTTCTAACGGCGTCTGTCTAACAAACTTGCGAAAATAAAAGCCCTAAACCTCTTCCTTCGAATAAGCCCTAAACCTCTTCTTTCGAATAATGTTACATTACAAAGCAGTTCTGGAAGTTACGAACAAAACACGATAACCGATTTGCAGATGTCACTTGACATAACGTACAAAACAGGCGTAAACAAAATTAAAAAAAAAAATTAATTGGTATTCAAACCTATCTAATTAAAATCAATGTTCCAACGTATGACATCGAACCGTTTTATAGTTAACCCCCGGCTGAACTATTCAAACGTCCAAAAGGGGTTGAAGAGCACAGAAGGTACGAATTGTGTTACAGAGTTGCCAAATAACCAAAACACTCTGAGCCATACTAAAATGACGTACGTGAATGTTCAAGACCACGCCACTGTAGATTCTGATGTTTCTTTCCACACATTGGCGCACGTATAATGACGGAACTGAGCAAGGTCCACGCTAAACGTTCACTCAGAATCAAAGGCAAGTATCTAAGATTGCTTCCAGACTGAACAAATGAAACTTAATGCGAAAGAAAGTTCAGACTCACAAATTATACCGCGCCAGCGTCGAGTACTCGTGTGTACAGCAAACCAAAACCATCTGACCCGGGGAGGTGACTCACTCGCAGCAGTCAACAGCCAACGTGACCCCGCGAGGGGCCTCCCTGCGTGCCCTCAGCCCCGAGATGTTACGCAGTCTAAAGTTACATAGTCTGCAAGTCCGTACAGCCTTGTCATTGAGTAGTCCACAAACCCGAGCCTTTAATAGCAGAACATAATACATGGAACCAATTTGAGGAGAATAGTTAAAAAATTATTTAATGATGATACAAACATGAAACTTGGTACGGATATTCTCATTGGGTCAGTCTCTAAATCAAATATATATATATAGATTATTTATCAAATCTAAGATGGCAGCAACATTACAAGATGGCCGTCATATTCTACTGCCGATGTCTATTTCCAACGTAGACCCATATATATATATATATATATATATATATATATATATATATATATATATATATATATATATATATATATATATATATATATATATATATATATATATATATATATATATATTGATAGAGTTGAGTTGACCGATACGAGTGAAGTCGGTGTCCATTAATATGTTTTTGAACACGCTGAAGCTAACTATGCTACTCGGAATCCTCTCAGACGTCTCATTTTTAATTTTACGGCTACTTTGATTAATCTTAATGTTGGCGCGTATAGTCATGTTCACTATGTTATGTGATGTAGTTTACTCTAATTCTCTTTGTGGCATTCTATTTACACTGCAATTTATATTATAAATGCACGTAGGTGATTACATACCGTGTTAAACGATCTCCATTCGTCGTTCCGTTATACGTGTCTTACTGCGTTTCTTTTTTACTTCCAGTTGCAGAGAGTATCACACTCGGACGCTGTAAGCGCTGGTAGTAGAGCGAGTGTGATCAGTAGCACCACACACACGCACGCGCACGCGCACGCGCACGCGCACGCGCACGCGCACGCGTACACACGCACACACGCACACACACATATACAACCCAAATACTGACAGGGCGGACCTAGGGATAACCCCTTAGCCAATGAAGCTCTACATAGGGAATCTATAAAAGGGTTATCTCGTCAACCCTCACCCGAGTCACCATGACGTCAGTTGTAAAATTCCGATGAAAATGATAGCTTCTTACATACAAGATTGTCGGAGTTATGAACACAGGTTCTAACTATTGCCCTCCTCATCTTGCCGCCGTGTCCTGAGTCGTGTGTTCACTCATGTGTGTCAGTCTTGTTGCCTTTAGCAACGGTATTGTATAACCTGCGGCAGACACTGCACCTAAGCATCAGCGGTCTCGCGGTCACAGGCCACGCTGTTTGCTATCCCAAACGACTCGTATGTTATGGTAACTTGTTCACACCTGAGTGAATCTACTTCAACCGCGGTCATTTAGCACAGGTGTACGTGTGACAGCAGGCTTCTGTTACAGCGATCTCAGTTGTAGGTAGTCTGAAGTTTGATATTCAACATGGTGGGGATGTTCTTCTAGTGAACTATATAATATTAAACAATCACGTTTATTGAGTTATGACATGGTCACATTAATTAGCATTGGGATAAAGGGAAGAGTGGGGGAAGTAGGAATCGGGGGAAGAAATGGAGAGAGGGAGAGACGGTGGAATAGAGGGGAACGGAAAGAGGGGGAGAGTGATAGGGAGAAAGGTACATAGAGAGAGAGAGAGAGGGGGGGGGAGAAAAGGAGATGAGGGGTGAGAGTGGCTCTTCTATGTGACTTGGGTTGGTTAATTTGTAGATTTCCCAGCGCTTGCAGAGAGGGCGAAGATGAGGTTCCCGTGTTAAGGAGGAAATTGTGTTTAGAATAGTTCAGATACTTTGGACAACAGAGGGGACAACAGAGGGGACAACAGAGGGGACAACAGAGGGGACAACAGAGGGGACAAACATCACCTAGCGGCCGCCATTAGTGAATACCTCGTCCTCGGGGTTCGAGAGCATTTGTTTAGTTCTTTTCCCATCAGAAATCATTCGGAATTCCTCAAATAACTATGTGGCCATACCGTCGAGAGTGGATCCCCGGTGGTTGGACCGTCGAGAGTGGATCCCCGGTGGCTGGACCGTCGAGAGTGGATCCCCGGTGGTTGGACTGTCGAGAGTGGATCCCCGGTGGCTTAACCGTCGAGAGTGGATCCCCGGTGGCTGGACCGTCGAGAGTGGATCCCCGGTGGCTGGACCGTCGAGAGTGGATCCCCGGTGGTTGGACCGTCGAGAGTGGATCCCCGGTGGCTGGACCGTCTAGAGTGGATCCCCGGTGGCTGGACCGTCGAGAGAGGATCCCCGGTGGCTGGACCGTCGAGAGTGGATCCCCGGTGGCTGGACCGTCGAGAGTGGATCCCCAGTGGTTGGACCGTCGAGAGTGGATCCCCGGTGGCTGGACCGTCGAGAGTGGATCCCCGGTGGCTGGACCGTCTAGAGTGGATCCCCGGTGGCTGGACCGTCGAGAGAGGATCCCCGGTGGCTGGACCGTCGAGAGTGGATCCCCGGTGGCTGGACCGTCGAGAGTGGATCCCCAGTGGTTGGACCGTCGAGAGTGGATCCCCGGTGGCTGGACCGTCGAGAGTGGATCCCCGGTGGCTGGACCGTCGAGAGTGGATCCCCGGTGGCTGGACCGTCGAGAGTGGATCCCCGGCTGGACCGTCTAGAGTGGATCCCCGGTGGCTGGACCGTCTAGAGTGGATCCCCGGAGGCTGGACCGTCGAGAGTGGATCCCTGGCTGGACCGTCTAGAGTGGATCCCCGGTGGCTGGACCGTCAAGAGTGGATCCCTGGTGGCTGGACCGTCGAGAGTGGATCCCCGGCTGGACCGGCTAGAGTGGATCCCCGGTGGCTGGACCGTCGAGAGTGGATCCCCGGCTGGACCGTCTAGAGTGGATCCCGGTGGCTGGACCGTCGAGATTTGATTCCCGGTGGCTGGACCGTCTAGAGTGGATCCCCGGTGGCCGGACCGTCGAGAGTGGATCCCCGGTGGCTGGACCGTCGAGAGTGGATCCCCGGTGGCTGGACCGTCGAGAGTGGATCCCCGGTGGCTGGACCGTCGAGAGTGGATCCCCGGTGGCTGGACCGTCGAGAGTGGATCCCCGGTGGCTGGACCGTCGAGAGTTGTTCCCCGGCTGGACCGTCTAGAGTGGATCCCTGGTGGCTGGACCGTCTAGAGTGGATCCCCGGAGGCTGGACCGTCGAGAGTGGATCCCTGGCTGGACCGTCTAGAGTGGATCCCCGGTGGCTGGACCGTCGAGAGTGGATCCCTGGTGGCTGGACCGTCGAGAGTGGATCCCTGGCTGGACCGTCTAGAGTGGATCCCCGGTGGCTGGACCGTCGAGAGTGGATCCCCGGCTGGACCGTCTAGAGTGGATCCCCGGTGGCTGGACCATCTAGAGTGGATCCCCGGAGGCTGGACTGTCGAGAGTGGATCCCCGGTGGCTGGACCGTCTAGAGTGGATCCCCGGTGGCTGGACCGTCGAGAGTGGATCCCCGGTGGCTGGACCGTCGAGGGTGGATCCCCGGCTGGACCGTCTAGAGTGGATCCCCGGTGGCTGGACCGTCTAGAGTGGATCCCCGGAGGCTGGACCGTCGAGAGTGGATCCCTGGCTGGACCGTCGAGAGTGGATCCCCGGTGGCTGGACCGTCGAGAGTGGATCCCCGGTGGCTGGACCGTCGAGAGTGGATCCCCGGTGGCTGGACCGTCGAGAGTGGATCCCGGCTGGACCGTTGAGAACAGCTCATCGGTGGTTGGACTTGTCTCCGCGGTGGTCGGGCGGAGGGCGGATATATTATTATATTTATTTAACAGATTATAATTTAGTATAATTAATGATATACTCACAACCAATTATCACAATGAGCATAGTTCCCACTGTAGCTGTACGACATCGCTTTCATAAACAACTTGCATGGATATATATGTAATAATAATAATAATAATAATATAAGTCCATGATACTTGTGTAAAGTCGTCGTTATGCGGCGTCGCGGTCACGTGGTTACGTAGACTGTTTGTTAGTGACGTTTTACGCAAAGGCACCACGTGATTACGTCATTTATTGGGTAGCCCTGTCGCGCAAACACTGCGTCTTTTCACGGTGTCTCTCAAGACTGGCTTTTCATAGTGCTGGCGTTTTATTCAAACTCTGGGGCATACAATCCGCGTGTGTCTGTGTGAATCCATCTTCGAACATTGTTTGGTAGAGTGTCGTTTACTTCTAAGACTTCGCGTCGCTACTTCAGCAAAATGTCAACGCTGACGTTAAGGATGGCTATAGTTGTGTGTGCAGCTGTCTGGAGTTTGTTGTTATAGACAGCAATCATATTACACAGGACAATTACTTGTATCTCCCAAAACAGTAGCCAAAAAATGACGATGGAGCATAACATGTCACCTTTGACGACAGCAGTAAACAGTTAAATGCGAACGCGGGAAGTTCCGGGATTATTTAAGAAAAGGTTGCAATAGAAAACATGCTCTCTAAAAGGGGGTACGAAAGAACCCCCCCCCGAGAACGGACATGTAATAAATCCCATTTTAGCAGTAGATATAGAGGGAACATAAGAGAGAGCGAGTGGGATCAGAGAGAGAGAGAGAGAGAGAGAGAGAGAATGGGAAGAGCCCGGAAAGTGGGGGAATGGGAGATAGTAGGAAGACAGGGATATACAGGGAAGTAAGGAACATGGAAGGAAGTGAAATGTCTTGAAATGAGAAGCGCGAAAGTGTAAAGGGAGTGTTAGGATTTGCAATTGGGAAATGAGAGGATGAGAGGAAAAGATGTACGAAGGGGGATTACAGGAAGGGAGATAATGGGAAAGGAGAATATGGAACGAGAATGAGGGCGGGAGAATGCAAGACAGGAACAGGGAGGGAAGAGACAATTTAATAATGAACATGGAATGGAGGAATATAAGAAGGGAGGGATAATACAAGAACGAACAGGGAGATAAGAAAGAGAGACTCTACGTAGGGAAAGGGAGAACACAAGAAAGGAGAAGGTGTAAAATGAAAGGGGGCGGGTGGGAAGATGAACAGTAGGATTGGAAAGGGAAGTAACGAGAAGGAGGGAAGGAAGACAGTTCGAATGTTACGAATGGTAATATGAATGAGAAGGAAGAAGGCAGCTAGGGTGAATGAGAAGGAAGAAGGCAGCTAGGGTGAATGAGAAGGAAGAAGGCAGCTAGGGTGAATGCAAGAAGGGAGATGAAATGTACGAAGATGAAGACAAAATGTGAAAAAGGAAAGTAAGTAAAATGAATAGGTAAGAAATGGTTGGTAGGATGAAAGTAAGAGAGAATGGAATAGCGTAGGAAAGAAGGGAGAATGTAACGGAGAGGGAGAGCAAAAAGGGGAGAGTGTAACGGAGAGGGAGAACAAAAAAGAACATAAATGTAGAATGCAAGAAGATGAAGGAAAATGTAACAGAGGAGACACAAGAAAGGGAAAAGGTTAGACGGGAAAGGGAGAGAGGTAATAATGTAAGACAATGTAAGAATGGGAAAGCAGAATGCAAGAGATGTCAATGAGTAAGGTAAGAATGGAGAGGGAGAATGGACAAGGGAAATGGAGGGAAGAGAAAATAGTAGAACAGAAGGGACAATTTAATGAAGGAAATGAAGATTAGGCACAACATATGAAGGGGAGGGAGATGAAGTGATGAAAAAGGGAAGTAATCGAGTAAGAAATGAAGGCAGAATACAATAGAGAATAAGAATAGAAGGGAAAGTAAAAAATGCAGAGGGGAGGAGTGGGGTAGGGATAGCGAGTTTCATCATGAAGCCATGGTGTACGTGCACTTGGAGTACAGTATCATACGTTACACGTACATTATACACAGAGCTGACACCTGGCGAGTAGCCAGCTAACAACACATTTTCAATTTAACAGCATGATCATGACATGGTATCCTTTTTATATTTACATTTAAAAATAAATCAAAACAATTTACTAATGGGATATAATTCCATGAAATTTAGGTACCTAAAAGGGTATAACTTCAATGAATAAATCCCCCGAAGAGGATCTTATTTTATTTTGACCTGTTAGAGTACCAACATATTATTGAAGAGATCCCTGGGGATAAAATTATACTTAAAATATAATGTTGCATAACTGCTTGGGAATAATGGCAATATTTTGTAAACAATAAAAAGAAGATCTAGATCGTAGGTATATTATTTTATTCCCCGTTGTTAAGGTACTGTGCTGTCTGATGCACCATTCATTTTGAGCAAGTGCCTCACATGGTACAATCAAAGGTTCAGAAAAATTTTTTCCCCCACCAACTCAAGGGGTTAATTGTTTGTTGAAGTTGTGCACGCTTTGATTACCCAGGAATCAGTTGCCATATTTGTATTTTCTCTGTTACATTTAAATTTTCCCTCAGATTAATCAAGGTGTCTTAGCTCAATTCACTTTGTGAAAAAGTTCAGCATGCAGACTTTATTTGACAAAATACCACCTATTGGATTAAGTCCTTAGGAAAGTGACAGTGTCTTGGCTGTGGGATTATGACTACTGTGGTTGACTCCTTTGCTATGACTTCCTGGCATTATGACTACTGTGGTTGACTCCTTTGCTATGACTTCCTGGCATTATGATTACTGTGGTTGACTCCTTTGCTATGACTTCCCGGCATTATGACTACTGTGGTTGACTCCTTTGCTATGACTTCCTGGCATTATGACTATTGTGGTTGACTCCTTTGCTACGCGTTTGTGACTTCCTGACATTATGACTATACTGTGGTTGACTCCTTGGCTATGAGATTGTGACTTCCTTGCATTATGACTACTGTGGTTGACTCCTTGGCTACGCGTTTGTGACTTCCTGGCATTATGACTATACTGTGGTTGACTCCTTGGCTATGAGGTTGTGACTTCCTTGCATTATGACTACTGTGGTTGACTCCTTGGTACGCGTTTGTGACTTTCTGGCATTATGACTATACTGTGGTTGTTCCTTGGCTATGAGGTTGTGACTTCCTGGCATTATGACTACTGTGGTTGACTCCTTGGCTACGCGTTTGTGAATTCCTGGCATTATGACAATACTGTGGTTGACTCCTTGGCTATGAGGTTGTGACTTCCTGGCGTTATGACTACTGTGATTGACTCCTTGGCTACGCGTTTGTGACTTCCTGGCATTACCATAACGCCTGTGAAGTTGTTTGACAAACTTGTATCTCTGAATGTGAATCCTGCCATCTGTCACTGGACTCTCAACTTTCTTCTTCCTTTTCACTCTCTTTACAAACGACTGTGTATCTGGTAGTGAATCTGTTTGCGTGGTTAAGTTCTCGGATGACACCACTGTAAATGGCTGTGTCAACAATGCTAACGAGTCTGTGTATAGAGAGGAAGTTCAAAGACTGTTTGGATGGTGTAAGAACAACAAACTGATACTAAATATATCCAAAACGAAGGAAATGATCATTGATTTTCGCAAAAAGAAAGAAAACACCCATCCACCCCCTTTTCATTGACGGTGCTGAAGTCTTGCAAGCTGATTCTATAAAATGTTTAGGTTCGACTATTTCAAAAGATCTTTCCTGGTGTAATAACTCGATTGACATCATTCAAAAAGCAAAAAAACGCATGTACTTCCTTAGACACCTCAAACGATTCGGCTTATCTCAAGCAATATTAACACGTTTCTATTGCGCAGTTATTGAAAGTGTTGTCATTTTCTATTACTGTCTGGTTTGGTTGCGCCAGCCAAGATGAAATTAATCTAACTGAACCAGTCGTCAAGAACGCTTCTAAACTAATCGGGTTCAATATGCCGTCCATCAAGTGTCTTTATCGATCTCGAAGTTTGCGAAAATCCAAGCGTATTGTACAAGACGCAAATCATCCAGCCAACCATCTCTTTGAACTCCTTCCCTCCGGTAAGCGCTACCGTTGCATAAAAACTAAAACGACGCGATTCAACAATATTTTCTATCCTCAAGCGCTGAGATTTTTAAACGGAGAGCCAGCATAAATGTCTTGCCTCTAGCAGGTAGTTGCAATGTCGCGTTTTTCTCTTTTTTTTCTTTTACAATCTATTATATTATTCTCGTTTGTTTTTAACTGTCTTTAGTATTACGATTTTGATATGTAATGTTTAGTTCCGTGTGTTATTGGGTGCATGCGTGTATTTTTGTGCTAACGCCACAACACTACGAATTCCTTGTACTTGCTAATAAAATGTATCTTTATTATGACTATACTGTGGATGACTCCTTGTCTACGTGTTTGTGACTTCCTGGCATTATGACTATACTTGGCTATAAGGTTGTGACTTCCTGGCATTATGAATATACTGTGGTTGACTCCTTGGCTATGAGGTTGTGACTTCCTGGCATTATGACTACTGTGGTTGACTCCTCGGCTATGAGGTTGCGACTTCCTGGCATTATGACTAGTGTGATACTGACCACATGCTGGAGAGACAGAATCTTTGGCTGTGGAATCAAGAATACCATTTGTAATTGGCCGATAAATTATAAATGTACAGATAATCTTTGCTGAAACAAGTCTAGGCTCCAATAAATCAGTCTTCAGATTGTGTAGGTAGAGTGGCGTCTCGTTATAAGGACTCCCGACACAAGGACTTTGGCTTAAAAGAAACAATGTTGAAATCCCTATTCTGGCCTCACTGTTCTATGTCACCATGGATATAAGGAACATCAGATGTATGCACCAGTTTAACCAAGTCCCATGTTCCCTATTGAGAGAATTCGTTGTATATATTAAAATATTTTTGATTTTTATATATTTTTGTTTCTTATATCTTTGCAATATAACTAGCGTGTAACAAACTGATCACAATAAAAAATAGATCAGTATTTCACTGGTTACAGTTAGCAAGTTCATTCACATGGATACAGATGATGCTTTCACACAAAACACTGAACCGGCCCAGGCAGATAAGACTTTTGACTGGATTCATTCACGTGGATACAGGTGATGCTTTCAACCAAAACATGACAACATCGACCGGATAAAAGGAACAATATATTTATTATTCACATTAGGAATAAACTTTAACTAAAAACAGAAAACTGCATGTACGATAAATGTGTAATCCGGCTACAACTGTTTTTAAAATATATATTTGTAAACAACTAAACCCATCACAAACAGGAAAACGTGTTTGCTTACATTCAAGCAGATAGAATTGGTAAAATGTAAATAGAAGTGTTCTACATAAATAATTAAAAAACTACACAGACGATATAGTGCAAAAATCTCAACATTTGTACTTAGGACCTACTGACATTACGTTCTCCAATGTTTGAGATTTACATTAACAAGCCGCACAGTTTTTCTTACCACATCACTAAAAATATACATGTAATACCAACGCGTCGGTTAATTCACTCATTTCATCTGGCAAAATCAAATTAAACATCAACAAAAACTATCTGTAGATGCAATAAACTTGGGATATTTTACACGTGGCCTAGTAAATCTGATGTAGGAATCATACCGGGTATGTGAAATAATGTAGATTCAAAATTCTTCTTAACACTACAAAAACGTTTACTAACTTCTCTACGTTTCGCCAATCATCGTTTCATGAAATGAAGCGACGTGAGTAAACGTTTTAGTTATGTTAAGAAGAAACTTTATTCTCCCAACATTTTCACTAATTGTATATATATACCAATGATAATGGGTGATTTAAGAAAGCTCTCGGCAGCTATATGTCTAAATTGAAGAGCATACATACGTGTTTGCATTAACTGCACTATACATTATGTAATATACTGTAAAATATATGCATAGGCAACACGCATAAAGCAATCTGTAAAATACATAGTTCCATTTCTTCACAGCCTGCAGAGTGTTTCTATATATTTAATACTGGAAGACGTAGATACAAGACTAGAATTTAGCATTTGGATCTAGCAAAGCCAGCCATGTACTCTTCTCAAGGTGAAATGAGTCGCATAAGGTCAAGGTAAAATAGGTCACTGAGAGTCAAGGTCACCCATTACACCACGCCCATCAGCTTGTTGACAGCAGCTCCCTGCAAAGAGACATTAAACATTATATTTTTTCAGAGTTTTTAGCATGTTTTAGAATATAATGGTTATGCTCAAGGAAACTTTCATGACCCTCTCCAGCATCAGACTGATCTGTTCTCTGAACTGTGGTTAAGTTACTGAGAACTGATGTGTTTGACATTGAAAAGTGACCAAGAGGGTCATGAATGCTCCATCGAACACAATCATAGACTCAGAAATGTTATTTAACTATCTTCAGAGTATTGAGAGAGCAAGATTTGTATCAATTGATGGTCCAAATAGTACATGGTATAAAATTCACTCATAAATTAGTAGGCATATATTGAACGCTCTCCTAAACACAACAATATGTTATTAATTAATAGAGAAAATAGTTTTGAATAGTGGGTTGTTCAGTATTGACCATATAAATTGGAAGTTTTTAATAAAAGTTGTTGGTCCTTCTACCTGGTGTATATGTCAGGGGAAGTAAAATATCCCATATAGGGGGTAAATGTGTAACCTATCATAGACTCACCAACTTTGTAGAAGGAAAACTCTAAACTATTCTGTATGAATTATGACCACAGTAGTTATAGCAACAGAAATAAATTATGCCTTTGTGATTTGGGAAATCCCACTTAACATTATTATTACTAGCAAAAATACCTCTGGACTGAACAAATTCTCAGTTACGTACACATAATATTGTACTGATCAGTGGATGGTTTACGTATCTTGGAAATATTGTAGAAAACATGCACAGCATTGTGAACAATAAAAAATTCAGGGTTACAATTCAGGGTAATAGTGGTGGGAATTTCTAAAAACATAAAAGTGTTATGGGTCCTTTCTGGGGTCGATGAAGTAAGCTTGATGCTTGAGATGCAAAGCGTCTAGGAGTAGCACAATATACATACATGACACATAACATAGCATAACATACATACATGACACATAACATAGCATAACATACATACATGACACATAACATAGCATAACATACATACATGACACATAACATAGCATAACATACATATATGACACATAACATATCATTACATACATATATGACACATAACATATCATTACATATATATACGATACATACACTAGCTGTAAGATCTACAGTAAGATGACTCTACTTACCGGGAACGAGTAGAAGAACAAGATGAGGAAGAGAATGAGGATGATGACGATGATGGCGATGATGAAGTACCACTTGTAGTTGCGCCACACGATGTAGCGCAGTGTCTTCAGCGGCGACGTGAACCACAGGAATGATGTCTGTGGCCGCCTGGTGGACATACAAGGAACTAGTCAATGACGGACACAACAGCTTAATTAAACATTATTTAGGTAAGCACAGTTTGTTGGGAATTATGGAGAAAAAACAACCCATGATTAAGTTGTAGTTATGTTACAGACATTCTACAAGTAAGTTTTCTACATGATTGAAAATATGGTGATGATATTCAATGGTAGTTTTTTGTTTGTTCAACAGTTGGGGTGCTGGGGAATACACCCCTACAATACTGAAGTAGTGTCTACACATGTCCTTGGAGAAAGATATATACTGTCTATGGAATATGATGAAATTAATCCTTGAAGTTAATCCTTGTACAATTTTGGGTGAACACTTCATAACAGAATGAGAATGACTTATTTAAAGACAATTAAAAATAAAGAAAAACCGATTTCCACTGTAGAGCAACACACCTTGTTTCGTGATTCTTAAATTAAAAATATTGACATGTACATGAACCATTTTTCTTGCTTACTTTACAAATATCACACCGTGCTGTTTCCCTTCTTTGAAAATGTGATTTAATAACATTTGTCGGAAGGCTATACATACTTGGGCTCCTCAAGGAAGGGATGTTGGTTTGGTTCGTCTCGACCGATCCCAACTGGTCTCTGCTCCGCCTCCTCTCCCGTCAGCAACTCCAACTCCATCTCTATCTTGCCCTGTTCACAGACAGTTACAATGAATACTATATTGAATTACTTACTGCAATGATACTTATGTGTCATAGATGTTGTGGTGTGATTGAATAATGTGTCACTGACTGAAGTGTCACACTTGTTGCAATATAACTGAATAGATGTTGATATGTCACTGGATTAAGTATCCTGGCTAATGTGACAAGTCGGATGAATTATAATATATATCATCTGTTTATATAACATGGACAAATGAATGACTAAATGCTTGAATGACTAAATGAAATACCACAGATGTGACTTGATAGAATTAAATATAACACTGTATTATAGATATTGTTAGGAAACATAATTAAGCTTCAAAGATGTCTCTGTATTAAGTGTGATACTTAACTCCAAACACCCCTTTCTATATACATGTGGTTTATTTTCAGTTTTCTTTCTCTACAATTAGTGAGTTCATGACAGGTTTTTTTTTATTTCCCTGCATTGGATCTTTTACTTCCCCTGGCATTGACACCAGATAATGAAGAATGAAATTGCCCTAGCTTAGAAATGATGCAGGTGGAATTGATCCACCATCCTCTTGATCGACGGGGGGTGCTTTAACCACTAGACCGCCTCTCCCCACGAGTACGATATTAAATCTCAAGAAAGTGCAGTGATAACTACACCAGTTTCCTCTTGTCAACCAATTTTTTACTGGAACACCAATGATGATCCCAATACTAGATGGAAAAGTGTAAAATTTTCTTTGCACAAAAGAAATTAAAGTAAAAAATAATACCTGGACATATTTTTTCTCAAAAATGACATACACCAGGAGTACCACTTTTCATAATTCAACTACCCATGCACTAATAAATGTGGATTAATGTCTTGGTTTCAGAATAGAGGCTATGGTGTCTTTGTGTTGTGAAAGGGAATACAATATGCAGAGTGTCACTCACTGTCAGTTCACGAGTTCCATTGACGTCATTGTAGCAAGGCCAGAAGCCACGAACACGTTTCTGCTCAAACAGCGAGATCGTCTTCACATCAGTGGCACTACCACGTGTCAGGTCAGGCAGCAAGTCGAGGTTGCAGTTTGCTGCTTTCTTGCTTGGTTTTGACATGCGATTCAAATTCAGTTCTAGTGTTCCTGGAAAAGGAAATCTTATTCGTCAGCGCAGATATCAGAAGCATAATTAATCAATCACACCATTCGACCTATTTAGCGCACACTCCCATTTTTTTCAAAGTTCAGTAATGACAGAAAATCGAAAGGTTTACCTATATCAGCTCTGGTATATTTTTGACGACACACGAATGTATAAAAGGCTGGTAACACTAACCCAGTCCCTTCATTGAATACCTTGATAGCCATTTCCATCAAGTCTTGAAATGAAATTTGTGTGGTCCTACATGGAGCACATGGTTGACTGTAACTGTCTCAATGTCTGTATGACAGCCAGTCTTTTTATTAAGTTTTAGAATAGATACTGCACACATCTGTCATGCCATAATTATGTGTGCCACTTCTAACTTCTCCAATGTTTCACTCATACTTAATTTTAAATACATGGTAACCACAAATAGTTGTCCAAAATGTGTAAGTTTCGAACTAAGAGAAATACACAGGTCTCGACGGACACCATTTACAACGTTTTATTGTGGTGCCAACCAGCTGATTAATAACAAACAGTGGTGCCCCCTGGCGGATCTTGTTCTCGTGATTAGTTTTTAATTTAAAAAAAAAAAATACAATTTGTGACTTTCTGCATCTCAAAAATGTGTCAAGTGTACTGTACGCTTAATAGAACGAATACGGTATGTGTGTATGTGCGTGCATGTGTGCATGCGTGCATGCTCTTCCTCCCCTCCCCGCCTCGTTTTAATGTATTATTAATTAAATCATGAAAACATCTGCAGTACCTAGAAAGTCATCAGCGGAGAACTTATCATTGTCCCAAACCTGAACCATCAGGATCGTAGGCAAGTGCTGCTCTCGTTCATCCAGGCTCCAGAAGTGTTCCTGCAAAAATTATGACAATGAGATGTCATCTTGCAAGTTACTTTGGCCTTAAATAAAATTTTTTTTTACTGCATTTAAATTTTTTTGTCAGCCTTGCAAAAAAGTAGTGCATCATATACATGTTTTGAAATAACATTGCACAAATGCTGACATTGCACAACACTACTTTGAAATCCATAGAATCTGAATCTAATAATTTGTACGAGAGAAAAACATACCTTTTTCTTTACGACTAGAGCCTCTTCAGCAGGAAGATAGTCAAACGGGAATGTCATTCGCCAGTTGAAGTTTCCTTCGCCGTCCAGTGACCTAGAGAGACAGAAAACACATTCAACTCATTTAGGGTCATTCAGTACACTGACATACACCCTCAAACGTGGGGGTTATGGTAGTAATTAAAACTGATGTTATCGCCAGATTTATTATTCACATAAGGTCATCCCCTTGTTATTAAAAGAAATACATCTCCTTATTATTCACAGAACATCATCTCATTATTCACAAAACGTTATCTCCTTTCCTTTGGAAAGCTTTATGATTGGCCTATTCAAACAAATGTGAATGAGTTTGCTGGCTATATGCAGCGAAAGAGCATCATTGTTACAAACATGTGTTGTCTCGGCCGTCTGGCATTTCTTTTACTAATCCGCTATTTTGTTTTCTCACATCATTCTGTGCCAGTTCACTTTAGGCCGGATTATTCAAAGTTTCCGCGTCAATATTTTGGCATTAGTGAATCATATCATTATACTAGTTCAGACAGTTAGAACGATGTTGTGGGATTTTTTGAGGTAAATATCAGCAAGTTGACATCGCAATTTTCTCCAGCTTCAACAGCCCGCACTGCCAAGATAAACGATGCGGGACCAATGGGCCTGTCTGACTCGGCATAGTCTAGTGTTGGAAATAATCATAAAAATAAAAGTTCTAAACATATTTGATTCATTTTTCTTTTATTTTGTACCTAATATATATGGCTACATTTTCCCCATTGGAGATGGGGACATACAGCCACTCGGTAATTATCTGGTGGAAGGGTGAACAAAAATTTGTTAGCTTTCTTTTTTTGATGAAATTCAAATACTAATATTTCAATGATAAGATCATGTTCTGTAGTTTTTTATTTTTATATTATTTTTGTCATTTGTGGAATAATTATTAGCGATGTTATGATATTTTTAAAGCACCCACATCAATAACTCCAATTTGTGTACACCATGGAAGTTTATCATTGGTCAAGGTTAAAGGACAGCACTACTGACCGATAGTGGACGTCTGTCTCCTGGCTATCATCAATGCCAGCGATCCAGCTCTTGACGTAGATGTCACTCATCATCTCTCCAGTGATTGACTCCTCCTCCAGGATCACGTCTTTTGTGTTCCACACCACCATCCTCAAGACGTAGCTAAACAGCAGAATCACAAATATTATTTATTGAACGATACTGGGTTTTTATGCACAAGTGTCAAAATGTTGTATTGAGTCAGCTTGCAAGCTTAATACAACATTCTGAAGCAACGAGTGCATAAAACCCATTATCGTTTGATAAGGTATTTATTATATGTGTTCATAATCATAACGAACATTTAAACATATTTATTAATGCAACAAAATGGTAATTTACTAGCAATTCTCGGCAAGTGCAATTTAAATTAATTCTTTGGCGCACACGCGTAACAGTGTGATATCTGTTTTTATTGCACTGGACGTCCGGAAGAGGGGTCATAATTAACCACTGGTACAATGTTTCATGTTTTATTTGTTTTCTCAACTTAAAGCAATAAATGCACAATTCTTACCTCAACATTATGATAAAATATCAAACACTTGCAACATAAATGAAACAAACTACAAAATTGTGTAATTATTATAAAAAAGATGTATATCAAACATTTGCAAAATAAATGAAGCAGACTATAAAATTGTGTAATTATTATAAAAGATGTTGGTAGTTCATTCATTTTCAACCAAGGTTTAAGTAATTATTGATAACTTTCAAACTTTTTTACAATAAACATTTCTTTGTAGTTCTGTAAATGATAACACACACAAGGGGAAACATCCAGACTGGCTTCTTTAAAAATAACCAGTTTGTTTTCACTTATTTTTCGTTTTATTTCTTATTGCTTTGGATAAAAATCTGAAATTATGAAAATCATACTAACCCCTTTGGCTTCCTGGATGTGATGTCAACAGGGGGTCCAGGAGGACCCAGGGAGGTTGGGAAGATATCTACCCACATCTGCAGCTTTCCCTGGAGAAATCATTTCACATGACACACAATGGAAACATTTCATTAAGGACACTCTAAATTCAGCTGACATTCTGGTCAACAAATTACCATAGTCATAATCACATGCTTTTGACATTGCAGAATAAAACTGCAACAAATACGGCCTTAGCATATCAACTTTATTCAACTTCTGTCTCTACTCACTGTTCAACTTTCTGATATAATTATATTTGTGTTGATCCAATTTGTGAAATTACTTTATTCCACTTGTGACGTAGCCTTAGTTTAAATTATTCCACTTTTAACACCAATCAACATTTACTCTATCCCACTTCTGACACCACACTTATTTACTGCACTTCACGTTTGAAGAATTCAGCATGTACATTATCATACTTCTAATATTTTCTAACACAATTCAATGTTTATACTACCCCTTTCTGACCTGTTCAATGCCGGGCTGGAGAGGGTTATACAAGGCGCGGGTCTCAATGTGCTCTGGAGTAAGCGGAACACCCAATGTCGGAGGCAACGTGTTGAGGACATGCAGAGCCAGTCTCTGCTCAGCGGCTCCCAGGTGAGTGTGAGTCGGCTTCCGTGTCTCTGGAAACAGACACTGCACTGGTACAACTTTCTGGCGAAGGAGCTGATTCATCTGCATACAAACTGAACTAAACTTTAGTCAACATTAACACGCACGCACGCACGTACGCTCGCTCGCACTCTCTCTCTCACTCACTCACTCACACGCGCACACACAAAGTTGATTATTACTTACTATTATTATTTATTATTACCTACAATCAGTTCAGTCATTTATCATTCGTGATAATTAGTAAAACATTGACAGAAACACATGGTAAAAATAATTGTATATCACAAGGTCTTTCATAAAATCAAAATGTAAACTTGTCCTTACCAAATTCTGCAAGGGTGTAAGTCTCGGTGCCAATTTGGACAACGTTGTTGCCTGGATACTCTGGATCAGGAAGTCCACTCTGAAGGCAGAACTGTTGCAGGATGTCCTTAGGCTTCTCACTGTCTCTCCACTGGGTAGGCCCGGATCTGTCATTACATAATGTCTCACACAACGTGGCAATACATCATTCATAAGGACATTTATTTAATAACAAGGCCACATTTTTTTATTTTATGTTTTACGCGCGCACCGACATGAATTTCCTGGATATAAAATAAAACCGAAATGTACCTTTTTACTGATGCCATGATTTATCAAAATATTTTTACTGTTGATGAAAGAAAAATGTCCGGTGGTTCTACGTTGCTGTAGAGGGTTTGAACTAAACAGTAATACAAGAATTCAATTAATTTTGTATACCTCTTTTCTGCTGAAACACCTTTCTGGATTTCGAGACCCCTTTCCCTCGTACCCCTTTTTTAATGCCTCTCCAGAAATATCAAGATAAATATCATATAGACCACAGAGCAAGGAAGGAAAGAATTCTGAATTGAAGTTGTACTGATTACGTATTGAATCAAATAAATTATGTCTACGTTTTCAAAACAGTCTTTTTGAGTGTTTTTTTAGTAGGTTTTAGTAGGATGGCTACAGATATGACTGTTTAACAAGTTTGTGTTCTTGGCACACTATGTTTTCGCTAGATGAGTGCAGTGTAAACCCTTATATCATGTGACACTGTGGTATTTTAATTTTATTCCCATTCCCGACACTGCTTTCTGGAAAAATCTGCCTGTAAAACAAAAAGTCTGGCCTAACCTAGGGTTTGCTTGTCTCGACAACAAAATGCCACATAATGATATTGTGTACAATGGTCTACTTGTGTTGACTTGACCTGTGTTGACTTGACCTGTGTTAGCACAGATTGCTATTTGATCTGTTTATTTTCTCACATTTTAATCATTGCTTAATGAATTAGTAACAACGGGATACTACGATGTTTATGGGTCATGATTTTGCACCACTACATAACACAATGTCAGATGTCTATTCTGTTAACCATTTCTGAGAGATTAACTACTTTTATAGATTTGTAACATATTCCAATGGATTATTGAGAAAAAACGTATTCTACCCTGAACATTAAAAAAATATCCCTAGACTGATAAAACTGTGTTTAAACAACCCATAAAATTACAGTATGGTTTATCTTAGAGAACAAATTGTTTCCAATCTATAAATTCACTACATTCTCCAGTAGTTCAGACAAAGGTGACACGTACGTGCAATAAGTCTTTGGAAGTCCAACCGTGGCGCGGTACTTAGACAGGTTGCGATTCTCTAGATCAATAACTGTCTCGCCAATGATGTCGTCTGAGCCCAGCAGATCATAGTCCTTGATGCGGATGTACAGATCTTTGTGGATTGGCAGTGTTGTCTTCAATTCAAACATTCTACAAAGAAAACAAATCATGCGCTTGGTCCTTAAACTGTTTGTTCATATTTACTTCTATAACTACATAACACATGGAGCCACCTTTGTTCCTTGCTTCAATAACTACATGGTAGATTTAACAAGATTGCCACCCACAACAAAAGTTCTATGTGGCAAGTGGACAGTATCAAGAGCCCAACAACTTATCATCTACATATAGCACGCCCTTATCAGATATCTGTCAATTTTGTTTTAAAATATATTCACTACTAGTATTAATATAATCATTTGACAGTTTGGTCCATTAATTTATCACCCTCTGCGAGTCCTTTCTCATCTCCAACCTACACAGTTCTTTAAGTAATGCTGCTTTGCGCCCTCTGCCCTTTAAGTCTGTAGAACGTATTCCTATGAACAACCTCATAACCATTCAATATTTTAAAAACTTCTATTAGGTCTCCTATTAGTCTCCTAGATGGAGCCACGTGTATTGCTTGCTTCAATAACTACGTAATAGATGGAGCCACCCGTGTTGGAATAGTACGGAAATGAAGACACATGAAACGAGAACATGAACACAAGAGTTTTGTAAGAAGCTCACGTAGCAAAGACGGGATTGAGAGTGTTGGGCATGTAGTCACTCTGATTGTTGGCACTTGCCTTCCCAAGTCGGATGCTCACATACGGATCTGCCTGAAATAAATAAATATAGGTAGAATTCTTATTCATCGACAGCTGCACATACAATCTTTATAAACCACGAATATATTCATGTTAACAAAAAACACCACGCACGCATGCACGAACACATGCACGCACGCACACACGCACGCACTGTATCATCCATGAAAAGTATGTATTGTAAATTTTTCACCTTTTTGTACAGAAAAAAATTAATAAATGGTGTTTTCTCCAAATTGAGCTGATTGTGTAATTAACAGCTGTGGTGATCTATCTTTGAATGATATATAAAAAATAAGAATGACAAATACGATAACAAATTTAACTAAATTAAAATAAATCATAATACCATCTCATGGATGTTATTAACTAAATAAACCAGAGGTAATAATTACAAATAGACCCACTTACTAATCCACTGGGATCATTTGGTTGTAGATCAACAGCTTTGATTACATACACCCTCACTACACATTCCTCAGGCGAACTTGTGGGGAGATTTCGCAGAACCTTGGTGGGTAATTCAATATTTGGGTCGTCTGGTAGCGGGTATACTCGGAAGCTGCCCTGTGGATAAAAAATCACTCAAGATTCTAAATACAGGCAAAGAAATTAAAATTGATTTGGAAATTAAAATTATGTTTGTTATAATTGCTAATGTGATACTTTTTCATGCACTGAAAATGCAGCCAGAAAGTACATATAAGTAATGACACGAATGCTTTCAGAACTTGAATATTTAAAAAAGTACTATCATGCTAATTATGCCAATGTAAACTTACTACCATGGCATATGTATAATTCAATTATATCCAACATGTATCCAAACATCTGGTCAATCACAATCACTTGAAATACTAAACACTATGAAATTATAAGAGAATGCATTCTCTCACCATTCCACAACTTTATGTTTAGCTCACACTAATTGTTACTGGCCCGTGAATGGGTATTCAGCTTATTTTCAGTAAACGGGCTTGTTCGTATTCAACTGAGCACATAAGAATTCAATTTAGCTGCACTTAGAACATTATTATTCCCTCCAATTGCCTCTGTTTACTCAGCCGTATAAATGAGCATCTGGCTACAGTTATGGATATATGTGAACGCATAGTCTTTGCGCAGTAATTGCAGTGTGGCTGAATGCTTCCCAGAGAAGTTGAGTTGGTGTTGGAATGAAGAGGTCTGCCGGGTGTGAAGTGTACACACATGTTAAGTTTCCCAGAATGGCTGGGAGACTCCCGGAAATCTATCACATCTCCTGGTCTCCTGCACGGGAGAATAAATCTCCCGGATTTCTAATGAAACAAAAAATATTTTTGTGTGGCTTCAATTAATAAAAGATCGCTAATCCCTCCCTTTACTCATGTTCACAACAACGGCATTGGTTATTTCAATGTGTTGTGTAGATTAAACAATGGAGACTTGGCTAAGCAGTATCCTTGTGCCTTGCTTGTTGCATTAAATGAATGGTCCCCCATTATCTCTCATCAATGTGCTATCTGCGAAATATCTATTCAGATGATGCCCATCAACACATCTCCACTTTTAAGAGTTTCATTTAATAAATATGTTTGATTTGTCACAATCGGAGCACATTATGAATGAAGACATATTTTTAAAACAGGTTTTACAAATAAAAAATTGTCTACGTCACCCAGGGTAGCAAATACCTTGACGAATTACCGCCTGTGTCACCCAGGATCACAAACTTTGAAGAAAAGAAAATGCTAGCCCTGTCAGTAAATATTATGTTAGTTGCATGTGTAATAAAATATCTAGGCTACTGCCAGTCAGGTAAGGGATTTTTGTTGTACTTCAATATATTTCAGGAGTAGAACAAATTGTTTTATTCCTAGACCGTTAGATTAGTAGACATGTTTTATAATTACAATCCACAAAGAATTTTTCTACTGCCAAAATGTTTATATTAACATGTCAGTGAACCATTTAATAAAACATATCTAATGTATTTGGAACTAAAGTTGATCTAGTGGTAATTTTACGCTTGGCAAGGATGTGAAATACTCTGATTTATGCAAAATTCTCTGATACCCTGAGAGACCCTCCAAGTTACACAACAATTCTCTGAAACCCTGAGATAAATCTCCTACATTTGCATTTCAGAAACTTAACATGTTTGAGTGTAAAGCACTAAGGATTGGATACTGCGCTATATAAGAACTTGTGTATATTGTAATGGACAATTAGCAAAATGTCTCCTTATAAGCTGTGGATGTTGACATGAAAGAGGAATGAACCTTGAACTCTCCGACGATGCTGGATTCCTCTTCCTCGATGCTCTTCCCACGGGAGAGGGGGAAAGTGTTGCAGAAGTCACTGAAGTCATTGAAACTTCCAACCTTCCCAAGCTCTGTGGTGTATATCTAGAACAAAACACACAGTTTATTAACTCTAGAACAAAGTGTCACTTTGTAACTCAAGAATAAAACACAGTTTATTAACTCTAGAACAAAATGTCACTTTATAACTATAAAATAAAACAGTTTATTAACTATAGAACAAAGAGTCACATTGTTACTGTGCATAAAAGCACTCAGTTTTGTAACCTTAGAATGTATTTTGCAGTCTCTAGCACCCAACACATGGCTTGTTGAATAAGTATAGAATGTCACTGTTTGGTAAACTGTAGCACAAAACAGTTTGATAATTCAATAACAAAATAGAGCTTAGAGACAACCAAAATGTAGTTTCACAGATGTAGAACAAAACATACAGTTTGGTAACTGTAGAACAAAATGTAGTTTGACAACTCTGGAACAAAACATACAGTTTGGTAATAATTAAACAAAAATGCAGTTTGGTTACTCAATAGGACAGAATGTAGTTGGATTTCTTTAAAAAACTCAATAACAAAATGTACAGTTAAACTTCATAACAAAACTTAATTTTGGTAAAAAAAGGCTCAGTCTCGTAAACATAAAAAAAATCAGACACCAGCAACCAGCGATGAAAAAGGAATAACTTAACGAGAAGCCAACCTCAATCTTGTCATATCCATTTTCCAGATACTGCTTGCACTTATCGAGTTCCCCCGTGGATGCGTAGTACTTGGACCACCAGTCTATTTCTTCCTCAATCTGCTCCATCTTCTGCAAGGGGCCAGATCAAAATCTCAAAAACCATAAAACTATTGATACAATTTTAACACAAAAGGAAAATTACCACTAAATCTTCTTCAGTGCGATAAAGTTATTTTTAGTACTGAACTGATAGTAATAACATATCAGTGCTGAGAAAGTGGAATAAATAACTGATAGTAATAACATATCAGTGCTGAGAAAATGGAATTAAATGTCACAAAGTGTATTTGGGAATTGATCTGAAATTCTTTTAGGCAAATTCTGAGAAAAAAAATAATATATTGCTAGATGCATAATATTTGGCTATGTAATAACCTATCAAGAAACTTTATTCTTTCCAAATATTTGTGAATAGATACATCATGTTTCCGCAACAACGATCAGTGATTGTGTGACTTTTTGTTAAGGGTGGTTATGTGGATAGCTAATCGTTTCAAACAATCACAACTGGACCATATCATTTCTAACTGGTCAACAACACAAATGCAATGCACGTGTGATATGTACTAAAAGTTAGTAGTTAAATGGGTGATTTAAATTCTATGTGAAGACTAACCCCTCCGACACCAGTTCAATGATCCCTACCAGCTCAGACAGGCAAACTTGTCCTAATTCCATAATCATCCTTATTACAGGCTTCAAGTGACAATCAAGTTTTTCAATTAAAAACCAGTTAAGAGAAAAATTTAGCAGCCAAAAGGATATTATGTGTATAAGTTTGAACTGTGACATCACATAAGAATCACACAATTGATGGCTGAATGCATTTGGCCCGCTGACTTATTCAAAGTCACTCATTTTGTTCATTCAAAGAGGTTGTTGATCCATGCATGAGGCAATACGCAGAATTACTTATAATCTTACAAAGACACTGCCACACGCCCGCCTGCATGCACGCACACCCGCCCACGCACGCACGCATGCATGCACGCACGCATGCATGCAGGCCTTTAGTATCTCAAAAATGTACAGATAGACAAACCATGCTTAACATAAATTGAAATGCATTTAAAAAATGTTGGCACACTACAATTGTTAAAACCACACAAAAAGAAACTACAGTATTAGGGCTAATAAACAAATACAATATTCCTTGAATGAATGGATGATCCGGTTTCTTGGTTATTAATATTAACCATAATTACCTCTCAAGAAACTTGCAGTATGTTTTTGAATATTTCAACTGCATCTCGCAGTCTTCTTCAGCAGACTGAAGTTACTGAAGAAGACTGCGAGATGCAGTCGAAATATTAAAAAACGAACTGCAAGTTTCTTGAGAGGTAATTATGATTAATAAATACAATATTCACAGTTTGGAATGATTTAACTGTGCAAACACCTCCATAGTCATCATCATTCCCTGTGTATAACATGACACCATACTAGTGATATTAATAGCTGATCGACATGTGAAATAAGGCATTAATAAATTAATAATAATTAGTATGATTAGTTAGTTGGATAAATTTGGAATGTGTTTTACATAAGAGAATTTTCACAAAGATAATTAACATATAGTACGTTAAGAAGCACATGATGTTGCAATTGCAATGAGTACCATCACCATAGAGAAGTTAACACAAACTCAAGATTATCACTGGCAGATGAAGGATTTTGAATCACTGTGTCAAACCAAACTTTCAAAAACTAAGTTTTAGGAAAGTTTTTTCCATTAAACAGAATGGTGGAATTTCAAGTCTGTTTATGAAACAATAAAACTCTTTTGATATTTTGAGTAATAAAACATTATTTATTTACTCTTCTGGTGAAGACCAGTTTTATTAACCCTTCGCCAAAACAAAACTTGTTCATAAGGAATACAATTGTGTAGTTCTGACGACACTAAATTAGATTCACAAAAACAAATTCCTTATTTAATGCAGTGTTTTATAATTAACATCTTATAATCTGCCAGTGCATCTATAGCTGCTAGTCATGATACATACCGACTTCTTAATAATACTCATAATCTGAAAATGGCCAACATATCAATGTGAAATTTGCAGAGATAAAAGAGTATACACAACATATTAAATTCAAATATAATATATATTCTACTTCCAACGTCTTACTGTTGTTACCCTGGAACAAAAGAAAAATAAATAAACCTGAAACGGAAATAAGCAAACACAAACAAACATACGTCTAAAAAGCAGACTCATTGTTTATGTCTAAGCATAATAAAATTAACCACAAAAACAACAGAAATTGACCATGTTATAAGCTGAATACAGAGGCAAAGGTTACCAAGTGTATAGCATCACATCACAGGGATACAAATCTGGGATCTATAATTTCAATTACACATAAAGAAAAACATTTTTAATTTCTGCATTTTTCCCCTAAATAGATATTACCCAAACCAACCAAAATACTAATTTTGTTAACCATATTAATATTTAATATAGCAAAGACTATTTTTAGCACTAAATATCCTCACAATTATAAATATGTTTTTAGTATAAATTTAAACTGTCAACATTTAATGCTGCAGATTGTTTTAGACATTAACTGCCACCAAAGTAGGAAAGTACTCAAACTTACTATAGTTTTTCAAAAGATTCTATCAAATTATTTAAAAACACCCATATTTTTTTCTCACATTTCCTGAAATGTTCAACTGTGGACACCTATGACAATTCTTAGGATTGGGTTAAGCTAAACATAAATGACACAAAACACAGAGTAATTAGACAAATCATGGGAGATAGACCAGTCCACTGCTACAAGTATTAACTAGTGAATAGAGTTGTCATGGTTCTGGTTCTGGGACTGAAACTGCAGGTCCCAGTGGATATAGCAGGTCCCAGTGGGTATAGCAGGTCTCAGTTGTAAGTTTAGCTGAGGATGAAGGCAGTGGTGAGTAGACTGGGATAGGCAGGACACACAGAGATGAGTGGGGAAAGAGTGGCAAAGAGAACATGGAGAACAGTAAGATGGAGGGACAGTGAGATCTCGACAGGACAGAGGTGAACAGTGGAGAATGGGAGAGAATGGCAGGCAGGCAGGATGGAGATGACACAGTGAGAAGGGAAAAACAGACCAAGTAATGTCCCTACAAGGGACTAAGGGAGAAGAAGAAGACGTAGTTGGCTTTCATGCTGAACACTGATGGCCTGCAGAAAGCTAAGACCAGAATCCTACAAACCGTTGGTTTCTCTGCTGAGGAATAGAAAGGTGACAAAATGCCTTTCAGCCTGTTTTTCCTCAGCCGCTTTAGAAACGGTTGTTGTTCCTTCGTTAGCAGCAATAAGGCAAGACAAACAACAGTGCAGGTGATCATGATAACGCAGCTGGTGACACAATAAAAGTTAATATTGCGCTCTAAGTTATGTGCAATCTGGTTTGTTAGTCAGAAGCATCCTCATTTAGGCCATAGAAAAAATTCCCACATCCTCATCAGAAACGTGCATTTTAAAATAGGTGCTGTGTAATGTTTTATTTAATTTATTTTTATTAATCATTCCAATTTAATTTGTTTAAGGCTTTGCCGCTTGTAAGAAATACAATTGTTACACTTCTGAAGTTGCTGATGGCTGAGAACTTTGATAGTTGCCAACATATCCATTAGCAATAAAATGCATCCCTCACTTACTTTTTGAGAAAGTTCAGATGGGAAACCAGTTATTTTTTACATGGCCTTACCAGTAGTTGTTGCCTATTTCAACCCGGATGGATACAATAAAAACCACTTATATTTTACGCTGCTAGCTAACATACATAGTTATAGCCACTTTTGGTATACATAGGTTTTAGCTTTTCATAAATTTACAATGTTTAAGTTAATGAATGATAGATATTTCATGTGTGCAATTCAAAACATTAAAGCAGGATATGAAATTTGCCCAAAATCACTTGTTAGATCAGCAGTGATTGGTCCATAATTAAAGTCCGATTTCATTGGCTGATGTAGTAAATGGGACAAAGGTCACTTCCACATTTGGTTTGATCCACCAGGAGTAATAATTAAACATTAATGACTGAATCATGAGAATGGCTACATGCAGACAGAACAAACTCAAACACGTTGTCAGTCAAGCGTACACTTTGAGCATGCAATGGTGGCTATAACGGCACCGTGCATGCAGTCCAACAATACAAGGAAGCACGAGAAGAGGAACAGCAACGGAGGGTCCTTTTATTTGTTTCATTTTAGAATCATTTTGAAAAAGATCAAATCTCTCAAGTATCCACTTTGCCATGCTAGCTTGTTTGTGCAGACGTGTTATTTGGTTTTGATGAAATCATCGGGCAAACCATTAAATTATTTCTGACCGGTTCAATTCGGCCAAAAAATTGGTCCAGCTCTATATGCTCTGATGTAAGGCTATTTACATTTTTACAAATTACACAACATAATGATCAGAGTAAATTAATTTGATGATTTTAACAAAAGTACACAATCATTTATTTAACAGACCATATATTTTACTCGACTTACAAAGACTGGTCTGTAACTAGAGAATTTAGTAATGTTTTCACTACTGCTTCTTGAGGTGACCATTACTTAAATAAAAGAGATAGAAAAAGAGAAAGGAATGTTGTAAGGTGTCTTACAGCTGACAGAATCTGGTCAACTTACATCACTTCCATACGATGTTGCCTTCTGAGGCCCGACAAACTATTCAAAATACAAACATGTCATTTAAGCAAATTGTAAAATCTAGCTGCTCCAAACTTACATCAAATATAACTTCCATTTTTTATGGGAGATAAAATGAAACTATGAAAGACAACTGGTTAGTGGTCAACTTAATAAGCCTTTAGTTTTATCTACATTCTAGCTTTCTGTCACACTTATGTTAAAATTAAGACACAAACAGTTAACATTCATAACTAAAAAATTAAACCACCAGCCTTAATTAAAATCATAATTGGTAAAACATGGCAAAATCACAAGTTAACTGAAACCATTTCCTATTCACACTTTCACAAGTTACTGTATTTAATTATCAAACTCAATTATTTTATTTTAACAAAAGTATTCTATCATTTATTTAACCGACTGTGCATATTACTTACAAAGACCAGCATAATATTATAATTAGATAATTTACTAATATTTTCACTACTGCTTTTTCAGATGAACCTTACTTAAATAAAAAAGAGACAGAGATAAAGAAATGTTGTAAAGTGTCTCGTCAACTTACATCACTTCCATACATTGTCGCCTTCGAGGCCTGATAAACTATACAAAATACACACATGCTGTTTAAGCAAATTGTAAAAACTAGCTGTTCCAAAGTGACATCTAAACTGGTTTGTGTCTCTGTCTGTCTGTACATTCCCTCCTATCTCTTGTCAGTTTCGCATGTATAGGGCTGAAAATGTGCAGGCATAAAAAGTTCCCAGTAGGGGTGGGGATATTATGAAGAAACTTCTGTGGACATTTGATATAAATTATGTAACCCATAACAATGAGAATTCACAGTTACGTATTGTTAGCAACACTTTGCGTGTTTTCTACAATTGTTCCAAGTTACGTGACCAACGTCAAACATCCATATAAGTTCCATCGTACGGTACGGAAGCTTCATGAAACTGGCTGTTGTTCATGAAGTAGTCATTGCCATTGGCAGTGTTCTACTAAACCTTAACTAGGTAGTGTATGGAGCCTTTAGTTTTGTTATCTACAATCAAACAACACAAAACACAAACCCCACCCTTAATTAGAATCATAATTAGTCAAACTTTGCACAGTTACAAGTGAACTGTAACCACACCTAGCTATACTTGTTGACTGACCTTTTCAGTTTGGATGGAAAAAGTAGGTTGAGCGAAAAAGAGCTTCTGGAAATTGAATATGGAAAAGGCAATGCATTATTATAATTTCACATGTATCCCCTAAGCATTTATGGCATTAAATTATTAAGTCACTTGGCCCAAATACATTGTCTTAATGTAAGTCACTTGGTCAAAGTACTGAATATCTTAAAGTATGCCAAGCAACTTGGCGGCCAAACAACAGAGTGTCTTAAAGTAAGTCACTTGGTCAAACTACAGTGTCTTAATGTAAGTCGCTTGGTCAAACTACAGAATGTCTTAAAGTAAACCACTTGGTCAAACTATAGAGGGTCTTAAAGTAAGTGACTTGGTCAACTACAGATAGTCTTAAAGTAAGCCACTTGCTCAAACTACAGAGTGTCTTAAAGAAAGTCAGTTGCTCAAACTTCAGTGTCATAAAGTAATCCACTTGGTCAATCGTATCTGCATTCGTAATAGGAAGGTCTACAGTGCATCTACAAAGCACTAGCAGGCATACATGGACAAGCTGAATGGTAGCATTCTACCATTCTACCATGCTGTATGTATATCACAGAGAAAACTTGACTTACGAGAGAGGTCTTCTCATTGACCGCCTGGGTCATGTCCACTACATGCACGTCCTGGGGGCTGGCTGACCCCTGACCTCCATTGCCCACTGGTCTACCACCGGCATCTAACCACACAGTAAACAACAACAACGTGGGCTTAAATAAAAAGTAAACAACAACAAACACAATGACAACTTTAAAGATCCCTCCTCAATTTGATTTTTCACTAGTCTCATTTCAGGCTTATTTCACACAAAAATCAAACCTACCTAGTATTCACTAAAACATGCTATCTCATTTGTACTACTGTGTTATTTAGTTTTGGTGAAATTGTTGGACAAACTATTAAATTATTTTTTACCACATCTGATCAAAAACCAACACAAAAATGCCAGAATGACTATAGAAAGGGATCTGCCTCTAGACCATAAGCTAGACTATTCACTATTTCGCAAGTTACCCAATCTACCAAACAAAGTTAATTCAATCGATGATTTCAACAAAACTATGCATTCTTTTATTAAACCAACCCCACATAAAACTTGAACTACATGTAGGACTGTGAAATATAGCATGCTGTGGGGGCGTTGATGGGTGGGCGTTCTCACGAACCCCGGGACTGGACTAGGGAGTAATGTGACGTCCATGACAGCTCTTGAATTGTGGATTGAAGACATCTTGATGTAGAACATGTGTGTATTAGTAATAGCGATGTTACTGAGTGTATTCAGTTGACAAAGTGTTGTTGCTGTTTACAAGATTAGCACAATTATTGAATCATTAATAGAAGTTATGCTAGATTATAACCCACACATAGGAATAAACCATTGTGTATCTTTATGTTACACTATGTAGGTGTCAAATATGTATCACTGTTGACAATAAAAGGCTCATCACATCCTGGTGTGAATGTTAACAAACCCATTGTTACTTACTCTACAGATCTGATCATTGATGAGCCTGATTCACAAAGGGCTAAACTAATTGAGGAGGGGATCAATCTATACGAATTATTTAAAAATTTCAGTAACAACACGAGTGACATTAAGAGAAAGAAACAGCAACAGGAACTACGCTACAACACTTGAATGATAAACAAGTTCTACTGTTACAGAAAACGTAAATAACAACAGCAAAATGTGGACAATATTGAAATAAACAACAATAACATCATCTTTGGCGTACTGATAGTAAATGATTACATAAAATAGGAGCTAACAATAACACAGATTTACTATGATTAATAATAACAACATTACAGCCACCGACAGTGACAGTATACAAACAACAACAACAACATAACAGAAAACAACAACATAACAGAAAACAACAACATAATAGACAACAGCATAACATACAACAACAACATAACAGACAACAGCATAACAGACAACAACAACATAACAGAAAACAACAACATAATAGACAACAACAACATAACAGATAACAACAGCATAACAGACAACAACAACATAACATACAACAACATAACAGATAACAACAACATAACATACAACAACAGCATAACAGACAACAACAACAACATAACAAACAATAACATAACAGACAACAACAGCATTAACAACAACCACAACAACATAAATGACAACAATGACTTGGACCACACCTGCATCCATGCTCATGCTTGCTACTAGCGCCCTCGGATTACAGCGGAACTGTTCCAGCGATCGCACCACATGCACCCCCACGACTGGCTTGCGTCCAAACTGTCGATTGTCCCGTACCCAGATGTTTAGTGGAGGCATGTACAGTTCTTCCCTGGGCAGCATCTGTCACGGCATTCAAAGGGTTAATATCGTATACATGTCTACACACATATATGCAGCATTCAATGTTATGTTTGTCTTCAATAATGCCACAAGATGAATTTATTTATGTCAATACTGTCAAAAATCCACCCTATCATGATAATATTTAGGCATAAAAAGGAAGAAAGTTTGGAAGAATTCTTTGTAAATCAATGTTTTTGTATTCATGGTAGAATATAACATAGTAACTGGAACAAAAGTAGGCTAAGGTGCAAAAGAAATTTAAAAACTTGAAAGTAATAATGAACTGTACACAAAGTATGTAACTGAAGCCATAATGATGTTTGAGGACAGAAATAACATCTATCACAAATATTTACTCAAGAATACTTTCCCAAATACTTACCTGCACCCAGTCAATAACATATCTACAGTTTATCAGTTAATATATCCACATCTTACAAAACCAGTTGTTCAGATTATTGACAATGCACAATCTATTAATACTACCAAAACTGTCCTGACCTGGTTACCTATTAAAACAAGTTTTAACCAGCAGATTATCACATAATGTACACTACGTTTCCAATCCATTTACTTACAATATCAAAGAACAACAGTGGATCGTCGAAGTTTGGATTTTTCGATGTGTTCCTGATGACCTTGGACTGCACCAAATGACCTCCGACCTCAAGTTCAACATTCGGTGATGTAACACTGCCAAGTTGAAACTTCTTCATGTTGCGCACACCCCAACACATGACCTGAGGTCAAAGGTCAACATGTAATCAAACAAACGGGGGCAAATTCTACTCATAATCATTCAATACAATGCAAACAGCTAGTTGTGCTATAATATTTGTTCCAAGAATTGAAACAAATATTGGAACTACCAGGTAGGGGGTTTCTCGGTTGTCACACCAACTCTTTGGAATATATGCACTCACTGGTAGTGTTAGGTCAGCAGGAGACAATAACATTTAATTGTCATCTGAAGATGTACTCTTTTACCTAAGCTGACCCTCTTTAGCTCCTAAGGACTGTCATCCATTTGTTGATAACTTATAAGATATGTCCACTGATTGTAAGACTGCCTAACCGTTTGCTTTTAACATGCCTCTAAGCCCTGGTTTTCAAGGATTTTGACGAAACAGAAGTTTTTACATCATACTGTAATAACATAGTTAATGCAAAATAATAACTGAACAATTGAGTGAATATAACATTTGTTGTCAATGGCCTCCTTTGGTACATGTCATGTATCATTGCACCCCTACCTCGATGGCAGTTCGTTGCAGCATGGGGCGGATTCCTGAGGGTACAAGGAACAGGTTACCCTTCTTTGGTGGTTCAAATGGCAAGTCTGTCCCATTCATCTAAAAGTAAAAATATACCACATTTCTGAAAGTCCAGGATTATTTGCTTCCACCTACATCACTGGTCCCCACAACTAGATACAACACATCAGTGAGGTAGTGGAATAAACTCTCATAAGTTCAGCTTTACAAAGATATAAATTATTTGAACAAATATAAGAGAGTAGTAGATGTTTTACTATATATTTTATTAATTTTCTTATTTAGCATGAATACAAAAGTTGTGCTTTGTATAACTTAAAGGTACACAGTCTGATCATTTCTATAAAGACAATTATATCTATTTTAACAACTTGACTTCATAAATGTGTTGTTAATGAACCACAATTTGTGAACACAATTAGACAGTTATCTGTTTAATTTGAATGTTGTGACTCCAACGTCATATTTACATTGCACGCTGAACAGCAAGGTCAATGTTCATAAAGAAATAATGGTAAAATTATATTTTAAAATTACGGTTCAACAAAACATATTTCGGCAGTCAACATGTTAGAACAGACATAGTTTGTTCTATGTAACATGATCTTACAATGAAAACAGACTTCGTAGCTGTAATGTCAAAGTTTTACATCACAAGTATCCTGTTTTACGCAGCAGTTTCACACCTTTCGTTTGCAGTAGGTCTTTCAACATGTCAGATTTAATTTCAGCAAATGCTTAACTGATTAACATAGTTTGCCATGTTAATGTTTAAAAAAATACTGTCATATTTTAAATTCTTTATATATGGCAGTATAGTAGCAAACAAGCTTTTCAAAGCTGAAAAGGCATTTTAAAGGGAAACAAAAGTCATGGTTTTGGGCCTATGCACCTATAGGAGTTACTAAAACATAACCATTTGTAACTACAATTACGAATATCAAGTGAGTGGTTCTCTAGGAAAACCTTGTTGAACCGTATCTTATTTTTCACGAGTGTGGGTAGTCTAGCAAAATTTGCTCGCCACATGAAAATATATTTGTATGTACCTATTCCTATACTTGCCAATAGGATATGGCCATGCTGTTTGCATCCAAACTTAAGTTACTAAACTAGTCCTCTTTAGGACAAAATAGCACATTTGTTTGAGACTGTGTTGGTTCTGTGTCGCTACATGTAGTCTAGGTTACCAGATTTTCAGAGCTGCGTATGCGCTTATTGGTTGCGCTGGTTAACATGTCAGCCCTCAGTCTACTGGAGAAATGACCGGAATCTCCTACTTTTAGAACACATTTTAAGTAAACCTCTGGTGTGATATTCTTGAGTTTAGTTAGACATGATTAGTTTTTATTATCTCTTTTATGTGCATAGTCCCAAAACCATGACTTTCACTTTAAAATATTAGTATTCCATACAAAGGCACAATTCCATGCATAAATTTCATATTTTAGAGCAGCAATTTTACAGATATAATTCGCCTAAATATGAGTAGCTCAAGTAAACAAAAACATTTCCTATGAAACAAATGTAAAACTTATTTTAGCCAAACAAATGCTAATAAAATGTTTTTTTTATTAGCAGTACTATATAGTAGTCCATAAATATAATAGTTTTTTTCCAATAATGCTGACTGTTTTTATTGGGGTCATCAACGTCCAACATTTCATTTCCAAACAAAGATAAACAAAGTTACCACCACTATGTATGAATACATCAGTGATACACGAGTGATCAGGCAATGACAATAAATCATCCAACAGTCAATATTAACAGACCCTGTGTAAACAAATCATTTGAGATCAAGTGATTTTGCATTTTATACCTAATAAAGCAACAACGACTAATTTCGTTTGTGTAAAATGCTTGGAAACACAAACCATAAGCATGAGGGTAACTAGTGGTGGTTAAATTTGTCTTCTGGTTTTTTCAATTATGTGATGCATTTCTGCAGATAGGCACTGTTAATTTCCTTGAAAAATGCTGATCGTTAGTATTGAGAGTATTCTATCTCACAACTGTTCAGTCTGACACTACATTCACTTCCAATACAGCACACCTGCTGCCAATGTTTGTTAGACATCAAGGGAGGATAGCATGCTTGACTGGGGATTCTAGTGGGCATGCTGAGGGCACATATCACACTGGACTGCAAATGCTAGCTGGTCCATTAAGCTCATGCAATGGGAACAACCACAAACCAACTGATGGACGTCCTTAAAGAGCAGTTCGTCGTCGCTAATCTGAAAGGTGTTGGTGCAGTAGTAGTTATGGTGAGAAACAAAAAACATTGGGAAATGGAACAGGTCATTCTGACAAATTATGAAACATCACACCAGTAGTGGGGTTTAAATGTACTGGGGTCTAGTGAATTGTTGGTTTTGGGTCATTACTGGAGAAGAAAAAGGAAAAGTGTCTGGCATTAGCTGGTAGCATTAGGGGACGAGGAGGTGAATTAATAAAATCAATAACCATATTATTAATAAAAAATCTTGTATTTTTGTATTTACAAAGTAAAAATAGAATACATTATGAATCTTTGTTTGTAGAGTAAAATAAGATTATGAAAATGTATTTGTAAGGAAATTTTTTTGGATATATAATTACATTATAATCATCACATTCTACAACATAGTTACATTTACAGTATTAAACTCATTAAATGTAACACACAAACTTTTATCCTAAAATTTAGAAGTATAAATTATCATCCACAAATAATTAAATAAATAATAAAAAAACATTCAAATCACACATTTTCTTTCATAACATCACTGTTCGGAAATAAAACCATTGCTTCCGTTGCTCTACCCTGCAGTGACCTCATTAAGGTGATATCCACGGGGTCATTCACTGACCAGAAAGAGTTCACAAGCGGCCAGCAGTTCGCCTCCACTTTGACTCCCCTTCTTGACCTCGTACCACTGCAGTACGGCTGGCCGGTCATCTGACTGGTCAAGTTTGACCAGAGGTTCCACTTCAGTCCGACCAAGAAACTCGGCACTACCCTGGAATAAACACAGGTGGAAATGACCATTGGTGAGAGCTAACTGTTGTAATGACCATTGGTGAGAGCTAACTGTTGTAATGACCATTGGTGAGAGCTAACTGTTGTAATGACCATTGGTGAGAGCTAACTGTTGTAATGACCATTGGTGAGAGCTAACTGTTGTAATGACCATTGGTGAGAGCTAACTGTTGTAATGACCATTGGTGAGAGCTAACTGTTGTAATGACCATTGGTGAGAGCTAACTGTTGTAATGACCATTGGTGAGAGCTAACTGTTGTAATGACCATTGGTGAGAGCTAACTGTTGTAATGACCATTGGTGAGAGCTAACTGTTGTAATGTCAGGGGTAAATTTGGTTTGGATGACCATTGGTGAGAGTGTTGCCTTTTTTAATAGTAATCCTATGCATAACATATAAATATATAACTATATCAGTATCATTTCATATTGTAAGACATTTTTAATTGTTTGTGTGTGTATGTATGCGTATCATGTATGTAAGTATGTATGTATTTGTTCGGAATTTATGAATATGTACATCTATAGGAAGTCAATTATTTTATACATAATATAGCATTCCCAAATATTTATCTAGTTAACTTACTTTTTAATTTTTTTTTCATTATAATTATTAGTCTAATAAAGTGCAACTTCAACTTCAATAAAAACTATGCAACTTAAACATTATTTTGGAAAAGCCTTGGCAACCACACAAATTTATTGCCACAAAAAACTATTTTCCATATATCATCCCATAAAAACATAATATTTGGTCCTTGAATGGATGGATGATCTGGTTTCTTGGTTATTAATATTAATCATAATTAAAGTTACGGATGTGTCACATGACCAATGTCATGTGACACAAGCTGGAGTAGGACTGGTGGGAGCTCCTGGCCGACGTCTCCTACTCCAGCTTGTGTCACATGACATTGGTCATGTGACACATCCGTAACTTCAGTCTGCTGAAGAAGACTGCGAGATGCAGTCGAAATATCCAAAAACGAACTGCAAGTTTCTTGAGAGGTAATTATGATTAATATTAATAACCAAGAAACCGGATCATCCATCCATTCAAGGATCATTCGACAACACGAACGAGAGGTTGTGAAAACGTTACGGGGGCTGGAGAAAACGACGAGGAAGTTAGCTTGCTGGAAGTACCACCGCCATTTCAATACATGTTGTCTCCATGACAACATAATTCCAAAGAGCCTACATATACGATCGACGGTGAAGGGAATAAAAGCGTCAACAATCCTGAGAAAAGCAGAGAAGAAATTGTTAAACATCAAAATTTCTCAGTGCCATTTTACGGTGAACAAATTACAAGATGAAAAAGAATTGCTAGAAGCGAACCTATGTACGAAACTAACAGAAACGGAAATGGAGGAAGTGACAGCGTTCATCGAGCATGCGCACGAAACTACTTTCCGGGAAATGCGGGAAAGACAACAACGAAAATATGATCAACTGTTATCCAAACAACAACACGGAGCGGACAGTCCACAACTATATGACCCGGACAACATCACAGAGAGGTGGGTCATTAATCTAGCGAACAGACATTTAGACAGTGACGAAGTCAGCCTATTGAAGAAAGGTTTAAATTTTGCGGTTACCCCACAGAACCTTCCCATAGACGATCTGATAACGACAACAGAACTAGCATGTAAGAACATCAAAGAAAAACACAGGGCCGATGGGTTGAGATGTGAGGTAGCTAAAGCCGTGATGAAACACAAAGCCAAAAAAAAGAGATCTAACATATCACTGGAAGAAAGGAAAGCACTTCAAACGTTACGTAGCGACAAGACTATCAAGATTCTACCAGCAGACAAGGGTAGAGCAACTGTGATTATGAAGGCCACAGATTACGACGCAAAGATTGCTGGACTATTAGTAGACGACACCACCTACAAGAAATTGGAAAGGGACCCCATCAAATTTTAAAAAAGTAAACTAGTCAACACCATGAAAGAGTGGAAAAGAACCAAGACGATCTCAGATGCCCTATACTACAGGATCTACCCTACATCAGAAACAGTCCCAAAATTCTATGGATTGCCTAAGGTCCACAAGAACAATGTACCATTAAGACCTATAGTATCAAGTATAGGTAGCATCACATACAAGACGGCAAAGTTCCTAGCCAGCATTTTGAGCCCACTAGTTGGAAAAACAGAACATTTTGTGAAAAACAGCACACAATTTGTAAAGAAGATCAAAGAGTTGGAAGTTCCACCAGGGAGGAAAATGGTGTCTTTTGATGTGACAGCCCTGTTCACGAGTATCCCTGTGACAGAGGCGGTATCAGTGATAAAGGACCGACTAAACCAGGATACAACACTGAAAGACAGATGTGAACTATCAGTAAATCAGATCATCACACTGTTAGAAATCTGTCTGAACACCACATATTTCATTTATGATGGAGTGTTCTACAAACAGAAGAAGGGAGCAGCCATGGGTTCACCGGTCTCGCCGATAGTGGCAAACCTATACATGGAACATTTTGAGGAAAGAGCCATCAGAGAAGCACCTCATCCTCCAGACATCTGGTTGAGATATGTAGATGACACATTCACAGTATTACAAGAGAGCGAAGTAGAACATTTCACACACCATCTGAATTCAATGGACGAAAACATTAAGTTCACGGTAGAACTAGAACAGGACAATACGTTAGCCTTTCTAGACACGTGTGTATGCCTGAATGATGCTGGATCAACCAAGGTCAAGATATATCGGAAAGCAACCCACACGGACCAATATTTGAACTGGGATTCTAATCACCACCTAGAACACAAACGCTCAGTAGTCAGGACACTCCTCCAAAGGGCAGAAAACCTGATAACGGAAGGAGAAGACAAGAACACAGAGGTGGACCACATCAAGAAAGTGCTGAAAGCAAACGGTTACAAAACTTGGATGTTTAACACCACGCAACCAACGAGAAGGAAGGAGAACACTACCACAGAAACCAGCAGAAGACAACATGCCATAGGTCTGCCCTACATTAGTAAACTATCAGAACAAGTAGCAAGGATTTTCAAGTCCTATAACATCCCGGCTTACCACAAACCTATCAACACCCTGAGGTCACTGTTGGTACACCCAAAAGACAGAACAGCAAAGGCAGCAAAGTGTGGGGTAGTATATGACATACAATGCCCAGAATGTGACCAACACTATATAGGAGAAACAGCCAGAACACTTGGCACAAGAATCAAAGAACATCTATCTTGTCGCCAACCCCTATCAGCTATAAGTGAACACAAACTGAACACAGGCCATCAGTGCTCTATGAAGGACGTTAACATTCTAGACCACGAGAACTGGCACAGGAGAAAAATAAAGGAGGCGATTAACATCCACAGAAAGAAACCTACGCTGAACCGAGACGTCGGCCAGGAGCTCCCACCAGTCCTACTCCAGCTTGTGTCACATGACATTGGTCATGTGACACATCCGTAACTTCAGTCTGCTGAAGAAGACTGCGAGATGCAGTTGAAATATTCAAAAACGAACTGCAAGTTTCTTGAGAGGTAATTATGATTAATAATATTTGGTGTTTCTCTTTTGTACAAATTTGCCATGGTTTCATATTAAGAATTTTATTTTGTTGGATATGAACTTAAGGAAATAAGAAAATTGTCATGGTTATAATTATTCCACAAAGGGCAACTATATCCCAGTGATATCTCCCCTTTTCTCGGGGTTTGTTATTCCAGTCAACACTCACAAAGTTATCGTAGTCAAAAATCTCAACAACAACTTTTGGAGGCTTTTCCATGATGCTCTTTGGCTGCCCGTGGATTTCTATCTCCTCAAACATGAGAGTCTGGTCCCAGGTCGGACACAGCGTCTTCTCAAGTTTCTCCGTCGAGTCACTCTGGTTCAAAAATATGACTCTGGCAAAAGGATCTGGAAAGTCAACAGAAAATACCACTTTAAAACAGGTTTGAAATCACTACAGCGGCATCATTATTATTATGAACTACTGAAATGTGTTATCATTATTACAAGTTTTCAGTAATAAATTTATGTTTTTGCTACTGTAAATTTTCCAGTCTCTGAAGAAATAAATTAAGCTTTTATTGAAAATATATTAACAATTTTAGTTTATTTTGACAGTTGTTTTTGAAAGAAGCTATCACAATTTTAATTAAGTAGTATATGGATGTGATCGATGTGCTAAAAATACGATTTTTTGCACCCTGGTTTCTATATTTAGACAATTCTTTTAAATAATAATAATAATGTATTCGCCCAAATACAATTGGAATCAATATTGAGTAAAATTGAGGGTGGGTCACTAGAATAAGTCATTTAAAATAAAGGAACTAACCTGATAGGCCATTAGAGTCACCTGCAAGTAGGTCCCGGGCCTGGTAAATGTAGGCCCTCAACTGATACTTGTGAGGCCCTGAAATGTGCACAAAAACATAATAACACATCTTACCAACTGCACTATGCAATTACACAGCCTGGCCCATTTACACTTCACCCCCTGGCAGACCTGTCCCTCACACTTCACCCCCTGGCACACCTGTCCCTCACACTTCACCCCTGGCAGACCTGTCCCTCACACTTCACCCCCTTTCAGACCTGTTCCCTCACACTTCACCCCCTGGCAGACCTGTTCCCTCACACTTCACCCCCTGGCAGACCTGTTCCCTCACACTTCACCCCCTGGCAGACCTGTTCCCTCACACTTCACCCCCTGGCAGACCTGTTCCCTCACACTTCACCCCCTGGCACACCTGTTCCCTCACACTTCACCCCCTGGCAGACCTGTCCCTCACACTTCACCTCCTGGCAGACCTGTTCCTTCTAACATAATGTCTCCAGGAAGCATTCAGCCACGCTGCAAGCACTGTCTATAGCCATTCATTTATACAGCTGAGTGAACTGAAACAATGTGGAGTGAATAAAATTCCCCAAGCTTTGAAAAGTCAGGAAGAGGATTTGAACCCGTGTTCTCTCACTTGAGAGTCCAATGTTCTAACCTCCCCGCCACTGCACCACCAATATCATACGTTAAACAGTGGAGCGCTGGGACATGTTGATCGAATTGATTCTGCAAATCAGCCATGAACACAATAACATAATTGTTTACAGGGGACATTGTTCCTGGTTACACGCAATACTTACTCGTGCACGTGAGAAACATTCTTGGAGCTGCGAGAGCTGTCATGCCTGCTTCTTCTTCCTACAAATGACAGACAGATTCAATTTTGGCTGCAATGTACAGAAATTTGATACTAAGCACTGCAGGAGATTGTCTGACAGATTTGTCATCACTAAAATAATAAGTTCATGATTTGCTTTTGCCATTAACTTAATTCAGTTTTTATAATTATTTTTTTAATATTACATATCAAAAACACATTGCATCATAATCTGAGACAAGCTGGCTAGAATATACTAAAATGCAACGAAACTGATCCCAGAACTGGGAGCATTTAGCTATGAAAATGCCTTAACAACACAAGACATCAGGAAATTAAAGGAAGATCAAGCATAAGTTTTTTTTTTAATATTGAATACGGAGATATTGAGAGCATCATGTGCTTAAAATAATGTACATGAATTAGGAAGCATGATATAGCTTTTAAAAAGAGCAATGTAAATTTTACATAAAAAGTACTTATTCTCACAAAGGATGATAAATGAATGGAAAAGTTATATAATGGTGAAATTTTATAATGTTTCCAACATACACAACGCTAAGAGGGAGTGAATTCCAGAGTTACAGAGAAAGCCCTCGTTCCAATGTTTGTCTCAACTCGAGGGAACTTATTACCTCATCTGCGTTGTGGAGCTGGAAGAAGCAAGGCGCATGTGGCGACTCGGCGACCATCTTGCGATGCCAGCGCCTCCGCCGCACCAGGTCCATCTTGCGCTCCTTGTGGTGGAACTTCATGTTGAAGAAGGGTGCATATTCCCACCCCTCAGCAGCCTCAACCCTCAGTTGCTCCTAGCAACAGTATTTAAAAATAATGTGCTGTTCATGAACGTTCATTATCCATATTTTCACATTTTCATCCATTGTTCCTGGAATCTCTTCTGTATTATATATGTTCACCATATCAGTAGTATGTCTTTCTACTCCTTCTCTAGTTCCTAGCAACAACACATATTTTATTACTTCAAAGAAACAATAAGTTATATATTTCCATGTGTGATCCAGGATATGGGGTGTTTCGTTGTCAGAGCTGACTGCATCAGTGTAAATCTACTTTACTGCATTTTGAATAAGCAAAACAAAATCATCAATATTTTTGGCACCACAAGATATGTATCACATAATGCCCCCCCAAACAAAATATTGCCCAATTCTTTGGGGTGTATGGTGCCATCAAGACAGCCGTCAAGTTAAATAACAGGCAAAAGAGGCAGAGATGCTATCAACTTGACTACTGTGGACGAAAACCATTTCATGGTAACTTTCCTCAAATAACCCACAGCAAGACGATGACAGATGACTGTTTCTGTGGCAAAACAAAATTAAACAACCATCACTGCTAAATTTCTGCCAGAATCTTGCACATTTACATTACCTCTTCAACATTGACTTGGATGTCCTTGACCTTCACCCTTGCCCTCACCCATCTCCGACGGCGACACATGTGGTAGTTTCGTTCGACTGGCGTGTATCCACCCATTGTAATCTCAATGGTGTACTCCCAGCCTGCGGCAGATAGTAATGTTTAAGTATTAATGATATTTGCATATATCAGGTAGTGCTTAAAATTTTTCTTGTGAAACTATAAGTCGTGGCCACAGTTACGGAGTTATACTACTAAAACAAAAAATAATAAAATTAAAGTGTTTTTACGAAGAAGAATCTCTAATTTAAGACCACAGACAAAATCAAATGGATGTGGTCATAGAAGAGGGTTGGTCTGTCATGAAGGGTACAATCATGCAAGTATATTCTTACACTGTTGCCAAATACCATAATTATTATATTGTTGTATTTTTATCCACACCACACTACTAACAATAATCAATAGGCTTAATCACACTGTTTATATAGACAATTTAAGAAGTGTATATTATGTTGTTGTGGAAGCAGATTAATTACAAATCTCCTCATTTATTCTCTTCCCCACACTAATCTCCATGCCCCTCCACAACACCCACCCATGCTCCCCTCCACACCACCAACCCATGCCCCTCCACACCATCCACCCATGCCCCTCCACACTATCCACACATGCTCCTCCACACCATCCACCCACGCCCCTCCATAACACCCACCCGTGCCCCCCCACAACACCCACCTGTGCCCCTCCACAACACCCCTACACCACCGTGCCCACCACACCCACCTTCCTCATCAACAGCCCTATTGAGGTCAATGAGCCAGTCGTCCTGCCAGTCCCAGCCGTCGGGCAGCTCCACTTCATCCCTGGCTGTCGTCATGTCTCCCGTCTACAGCGCAGGGAGGAAACAGGAGTACAGTACATTACTGATATCCTATTGAAACCAACGCTCTAACTGAGCAATTTTGTGCAAAATAACGATTCGGTTTTAATAAAAATAGTAGATTTTAATTGTTGTCTTGTCACCAAACTTCCGTAGTGTTTTCGTCAAATCCATTTTGATTGCAAGAAAATCAACATGGAAGATACTTCCCGCCATTTGTCACCCAAACAAAATGCATTCTGTCTTCTACCACTGATATGTACATGATGTCAACCAGCAAATAGAAATTTAAGCCTGTGCTCAGCCAAAGGATCGTAGCCTGCAAATGTGCCCCTTCCCTGTTCACAAAAAAAAATTTCAGGGTGCAAAAAATAAGTGAAAGTGGGTACCGTCTCCGATCCTGAAGTAAATTAATGATCTGTCCCCACAGACTGGCTGGGTTTGTCATTCTATGACCTGGCCTCGTTGGCAACTGGACTGACCAAACCATGAGAAAAACCATAAAAATATAGACATACTGAAACTTAGCCGGCATACTTACGGAAAACATGAGTCAGGAATTTGAAAGTCTTTTGAGAATGTGGGCCCTGACCAAAACAGCCACCATTTTTACATTTGTGTACAACTTACAATGCTTGTCCAGGGAACAGAGGCCGGCCCCCAGGAGCCCCCGGGATAGCGGGAGTGACACTCGTAGCAGTCTTCCAGGAAGTGCTTGTGTCCAGCATCAAGGTCAAACAGCATGCTGCAGCAGAAGGTGCAGAGTGCAAGCTAGACCACAATTCCATTTCCTGTCTAAATGCAGGTATATCACTTTAATTTTGGGAAATGTAATTTCCCAAAAAATAGTTGAACAACGATATACGTTTAATACATGTGGTGTGACTTAATTTGCATACCATCAACAAATAAACAAGAAATGGTAGATGTGAACACAATTAATTTTATTACTTAAACTATTCACTCACTACCGAAATGAATATCAATGGACCTGACTCCTGATGTGCTAAACAAAGCTGAGGCAGCTTTTAATACGCCCAAAATGTTTTGAGCACATTTAAGACCTTTGTAAGGTAATACTTCGAACATTTAAGACCTTATTCCGTGAAAAATACAAAACAACAAAGAACTTTTTTGTAAAACACTATAGGAGCCATTGATTAATTTTGTGATAAAACTGTATTATTTGATTAAAAAAGAATATCCCTCAACGATATGCAGTCCACCTTTTTTAATTATACCCTAGAGCCTACGGCTAGTTTGGTGAAATCAAATTCAAGACCTTTTTAGATCTCTCTTTAATTATGTCCATTGTCAAGACCTTTTCAAGGCAAAATGCAAGATCAAATTTAAGACCTTTTAACACCCAGTTCCTTGGATTAATTCCATCGCCTACCTCAACTCTGGACTGATATACCAGTCTCCGTCCCATCTCCATCCTGCAGGGGGCACAAAACTCTCCTTGCGCAGCTTCACCTAGCAGCAGAACACGCAACTATACAGGTCTTCTGTGTCCATTAAAACACAAAATAAAACATTCCATATAATTTAAATTTACTTTGTCAAATAACTGAATAACTCATTGTGAATTTCTATTCTGTAGTTAGTGATTGTGGTAATTAATAATTACTCAACACAATTATCTTACTAGACTAATGTAATAGATGTGCGTGTTTCCTATAATATTATTTACCATATAATCAAAATGACTTTTACATAAAAATATGAAGAAAGTGCCATACTATTTAATTTAAACTAGTGTATTACAGTTGATTTTAACCATATCTAGCTTCAAGAATATTTCTTACAACAAAATCATTACATTTTAATTTGTCAACACACAGTTTAGTGATAATACCTTCCCTGTGGCATCAGACCATTTAGGGCGGGTCATGGTTGGTCCTTTGTTACCCCAACTTCCCAGGATTGTCACTTGGTTCTCGTACTGGAAACACATAAAACAGGCAGTAACATTCTGGGGACATATAAATATAGTCCTTCATAAATGTGGAGTATCTGCCGAGTTTTTGATGACACACACTTTGAAACTGATTGGTTTAAATGGTCTAGTGTTGCTATATTTACTATCTGGTCTGAGAGACTGGTCCAGTTGTTGATGGCCGTAGCACTGACGGTGTCAATATTTTCATCATAAAACTCTTTAAATATATCAATAATGTTTTAATTTGAGCTAGTAATAAACTCATCTGACATATCAAAATTAAATTAAAACTAAGTGAACTGAACACTGAACTGAAATGAATAATAAATAATAAAACATTTTGTTCACTGCAAACTGGAAAACAATTATTTTGTAAAGTGTATATTTCTATGAGGTATTACAGGGAGCATTACAATGAAAACATGACACAGATCTGATACATCGTACAGATTTTAATATGCAATTGTTGCGCCTCTGAGCTCAGGTTCCTGAGGATATAGGCGCCATAGAAGTCAATTATTATTATATTATATTATTATATTATATTATAATATTGATTTTTGGGATTCTGGGTAATAATGTGGCTGTGTCTGATTTTATACAAATTGGTTTCCAATGGAACAATTGTGATAAAGTAACTATTATTTTCTTGTGTTCATCAAACAAGCGAAAATTTAGAACAAACTTATAGCGGTTAAAACAAATACTTTTGATGCAATGCAAAATTTTGGCGAAGCCTAGCAGATTTCGTTTGATGGTATATTTGGTATCCTCATAGATGGCGACACTTGATTGGAATCGGAAAGGCATAGGCCAATTAACCGATTATAATTTTATACGGCTTGATGTGGCTCTACACAGAATTTCAAGTAAAAAATATGGATTTCAACCCAAAAAATGTGACTGATCTGATGACTCACCATCTCAGTGAATTTGTTTATATAAAAATGTAAAACAAAATTGCTCACTGCAAATTAGAAAACAAAGTATATCTTTCTATAGGGCGTTACAGGGTACATTACAATGAAAACTTAAAACTTGACTGACCGTCTCGGCAAAGACTGCGAGTTCCCCCTCTGTCTGCATCTTGTGCCACTCCGACTCATGCTTCTCTAGGCCCAGCCAGATCTTCACCCGCAGCAGTGCCGGAATTTCCCACTTGTTCTCCTTATCCACCTTGTTGCCGGGATACTGGTGTCAAAGATCACAACAGGTCAAAGGTCGCAAAAAAATTTAATATCATTCATCTTATGCATAAATTTGAAGATATGTTGATATAAATATGTCAGCATTATTATCTTACACGAAACCATTAAGAGTTACATAATTAGCATATACATTATTATAAGAATTATCACTTACATTAAAATTATATCAATATCATATGCATTATCATAAGCATTGTCGACCAAAAATGCATCATTGTCATATGCATTATAAAATACATAATTATCATAAGAATGATACAATATATAAGCATCATTGTCATTGATATATTTAGAAAACAATGTGAACTGTTATTAATACACTTTTCTTAACCTCCAGAAGGGTGCATACATTGAAGACATACCTTCAGGGTGATTGTCTCCAGCTTGCCACAGAATTTACCCCGGTAGTCCGCAATGGGAGACCACAGAAGCTGGTGGGCAGGGGCGCGGTAGTACGCCACACGACGGTCCCCACAGATCATCCAAATAATGACATCAGGCATACTGCTCTGGGGCTGTGCAACAGAGGTCAAAGGTCACAGGAAACCCCCTAGTCATACACTAATAGGTGGCCGCACTTATACTGGGCACATTCCAAATGAAGCCAGATAACATGTTTACAACACTTTTCCAATTGAATGTTCAGACATTACTGAACATTCTTCAGGATAGTTCGTTTTCAAATCAGAGAACTTTCATTTTATATATCCAAGGTACGTTTAATTTACCTGGTAGAGGCTTTCGTCAACATATCACATCGACTTGTTGTTGAGACAGTTGGGGAGACAGGACGACTACTTAAAACACGACTGGTGGAACACAGAAAGGACGTAGACAACACAAAAAATGGGAAATACACAAGGAGCGGAAAAAAAAGATTGATGTCTACCATCAATAAATCCACCCTTACAGACCATGCGGCAACTGAAAACCACATCATAGACTGGGAGGGAGTGAACATTGTAGACAAGGAACCCAACTGAAGAATCCTGCATATCAAGGAAGCCATCTGGATCAGGAAAACCAGAACACCCATCAACAGAGATTAGGGCAATTACAAACTGCCTCAAGTGTACGATGACGTCATTCAGCGTCATCGGTACTGATGAAGTCGACGTGATACGTTGATGAAAGCCTCTACCAGGTAAATTAAACACTCTTTGGATATGTAAAATGAAAATTCTCTGATTTGAATGTTCAGAAAGTTACATTTATGGCAATACTGGTAAGACACTAGACAAAAGACAAGACAAAATAGTGGTAAGACATTACCCCTCAAGACAAAATACTGGTAAGACACTACCCCTCAAGACAAAATACTGGTAAGACACTACCCCTCAAGACAAAATACTGGTAAGACACTACCCCTCAAGACAAAATACTGGTAAGACACTACCCCTCAAGACAAAATGCTGGTAAGACACTACCCCTCAAGATGATAAAAATTTAATGTAGTGTTGTATTTTATGTTTTTTCAAATACAAAAAGGGAATTTTTTTTGTAAAATAATCATATGGTGTGAAAATATGCAAACACAAGCAGAAACTATCTTTAAATCCTACTACAAAACTGTAGAATATCAAATGTTAATATACAGCACCCTTAGTGGTAGGTATCTCACCTCAACAGCGATGTTTTTGAGCTGAGCGAGATACAACTCGACCTCTTGCATGGCCTCCTTGATGTCAGTGGCACTCAGTCGCAGGTGGCGGGCGTCCTTGCGAATGTGTTCAAGTTCGACCTCACGGTAGTAGCGCATGTTTCGGTCAAGGTCATTCTCGACATGCTGACCTTCAACGACTGGCGGAAGTGGCTTCCTGCAATGTGGGTTTATGGCATATTATGCAAGTACCCAAATAGTGAACTGCAGGGAACATGGTTGTTTATTGACTACCAATTAATAATTGTGCAAATCAATGCAATAATCCTGAATATACTAGATAAAGGCACATATGCCCTTATCTTATCCAGTATGTTCAGCATAAAGTAGAGATACCTAGCAACCAATTTTGAAGATAAAATTTGTGCAATGGCACTTCAGTGGTTAATGCAATGCTAAGCACAATTCTAGTGAAAACCAAACGAACATAATTACAGACAAAACTTATGTGGCACACCATATTGTTGAGTTAAAAGAATTAAAACAATTTGTGGGCATAAACAGTTCTGAATCAGTCACTGTCTTGCGGCTGTCATGCGTTGTCATCAAGAAACAGGTTCACTTTTAAAGAAATAGCTGAAGTTAAAATGTGTTTGGAAGAACAGGAAGCCCAATCCCAAAACCTTGTATCATGGAAAGGAGTCGTTAATGGCCTATGCCCTGCCAGGTAGTGAAAAGGCTTAATTAAATTAGGTATGTCAGATAAGTCAAAATGTGCATACCTGCAGTCGAGTATCAGCTGATCCAAGAGAGCTATAATAAGCTGTGCCAGTTCCACTGGAGCCAAATTTGCTTTTTGTCCCAGTCGCACCCGCTCCATGTTCATTTCCTGCAAGTACACATCATTTAGAAAGCATACAAGTCATTATACTTCCAAAAACCTACAGGAAATTAACTAACTGATGATGCAAATTAACAATGCAGGAAATGTAGAGTACCCCATAATTGAAGTTACATCACATTACATTTGTATTCATATAAAAAGATTTTATAAACTGTCTTTTCACCTACAAAAAATCTTTACACTTCAACCCCTGCCAGGTCTGTCTACACAATTTACATTCTTTATGTCATCTGTCATGGAGGGTTGAAAGTACAGACATTTATTGTGGCCAAGGCTTGTTTGATGTATGAATAAGGAAATGATGGATACATATATAAAGTTGGTAATGGGCATATTTTATTGCCAATTGGTATACACTTCAAGCATACCAGGAATATAAAATGAACATATAAAGCATTGTATACATGAACCTTAGCTAAAACAAGGCAAAGTAAAGTTACTGTTGTACACAATGACAAACAGTAAATATATATATATATATATATATATATATATATATATATATATATATATATATATCTATATATATCTATACAATGCATGAAACTGCTACTCTACATGACATCAAAGGTGAGGGGTAATCTGCCGCAATATACAATACATGACACTGCTTACATTCTTTGGTAATTAAGAATTCAGCCATTCTGCAATTATCACACAAATGTAATTAGTATATATAATTCAACCATTGTTTATAGCCTATTATTCATTAATATGTCTGAATAAACTGGGTCAACTTGGAGTAAACAAGTCAGTGGTTTTCCTTGTCTCGTTTTATAATCTATTCGCAAAAAATCAAACTGGTGCTACATTTTTACAAATGTGTCATTTAGTTTTGGTGACGTCATCAGACAATCTATTAAATTATTTTTGACTGGGTTCAGTCAAAATTTAGTGAAAAAAGGACAAAAGTGGTCAGGCTCTATACAATAGCTATGACATAAGTGGTCAGGCTCCATACACTAGCTATGACATGAGTGGTCAGGCTATATACAATAGCTATGACATAAGTGGTCAAGCTCTATACACTAGCTATGACATAAGGCTATCTGCACTTTTGCAATTTACCTGATCTAACCAGTTAATTTATCGATGATTGTAAGAAAAGCACACTCTTCTACTAAACCAACTGTACATATATTTTTACTATTCAAACACTACAGATCTGAACATCAACAAACGTGATTCACAGTGGGCTAAATTAATTGAGGAGGGCGTCTTAATCACAAGATTACAGATCCTGTGTGAGTCTTACCAGTCTCTCTATGATATGGCTTAGGAAGTTGACCGTCTCCAGTCGGAAGCCAATGTCCTCCCAATGGGAATCGATGACAACACATGGTTTTGTGTCTCCCCAGGGAAGGAAGTAATAGAAGCAGCCATCAAAGACGGCGTTGGTTGGCTGAGTGGTCGAAGAACATGGTGGAACATTGTCATCAAGCTTGTTGCCATAGTTACCTGATAAACAAAAACAAAGAAACTTGTACTGAAACTGTACATTCAATAAAAACATTTGGCAAAAGTAAGTTGTGTAACTGTTAGACAAGTAATGGTTTATTCCATACATATACGAGAATGAATATCTATCACAGAGAAATTTCTTATAATTGTGTTTACTTAGTTATTGCCGTGCAATGACAAAAAAATAACATTTTTGGCTTGGCATCATACTGACAACCAATCACAGCACTTGATGCCTGAAATATGTGACACGTTCAATTCATGAGACATCTGTGAAATAGTTGTTATTGCCAAAGGACTTGATGAACTGTTGTAGAAAAAAAATTTCTTTATGAATATCGTTGCTGTAAGTAGATACACCCTCGCCACCAGGGTCTTCCGACTACATCAGTACCCCTGGCAGATTGACCAAACGATTCAGCGTGCATTCACACTTGGTGTGTGAAAAACTTACAAATCCATGTTTCAACAGGTCGATCTGCCAGGGGTACTGTAGAACTACTACCACCCCTGACTAGGGGTACTGTAGTACTACTACCACCCCTGATTAGGGGTACTGTCGTACTACTACCACCCCTGATTAGGGGTACTGTAGTACTACTACCACCCCTGATTAGGGGTACTGTAGTACTACTACCACCCCTGACTAGGGGTACTGTAGTACTACTACCACCCCTGACTAGGGGTACTGTAGTACTACTACCACCCCTGATTAGGGGTACTGTAGTACTACTACCACCCCTGATTAGGGGTACTGTAGTACTACTACCACCCCTGATTAGGGGTACTGTAGTACTACTACCACCCCGACTAGGGGTATTGTAGTAATACTACCACCCCTGACTAGGGGTACTGTAGTAATACTACCACCCCTGACTAGGGGTACTGTAGTACTACTACCACCCCTGACTAGGGGTACTGTAGTACTACTACCACCCCTGACTAGGGGTACTGTAGTACTACTACCACCCCTGACTAGGGGTACTGTAGTACTACTACCACCCCTGATTAGGGGTACTGTAGTACTACTACCACCCCTGATTAGGGGTACTGTCGTACTACTACCACCCCTGACTAGGGGTACTGTAGTACTACTACCACCCCCGACTAGGGGTACTGTAGTGCTACTACCACCCCCGACTAGCGAGGATAAATAAATACATCTAGCTCTGTCTAGGATGTGAGACAGTTTCCCTGGTTCTCACCTATGCTGACTTCAAACTCGACCGGCGCGTCCACCTGACTGATCATTGTTGCATTCAGGAACGCAGCATGCAGCTTGTACTTGCGTCGACGCATGAACTTCTATAATTATTAATTCATACAATAAATTTCAGTTGGGAGCAACATTTTATTAAATGATGTGTAAAACTAAAATGTACCATCACAAATAATCACAGCAACATATCCAAACCTGAATTTAGTTTATTACTTTCTATATGTGACCCGTCACAGCAAAATGAGTCGGAATGTGCACAGTCTAATTATGAGCAGTAACCGAAAAACAATGGAAATGTGTCAGCAGGTCAAAATTTAGATTTTCACAAAAATGGGTTCATAAAAACACGATCTATGAATAAAATAAGCTGAAATGGCAATACAAGATTTTAAATAATCTTAATAAAGACTTTTTGCAAGGGGTAATGTCTTTTTTGACAGATATCTGATAAGGGCGGGCTACACATAGATGAGAAAATTGTTGGACTCTCGATAAGCCAATGGCTTCCTTGTCCACTTGCCATCTGGAACTTGTTGTTCGAGATGGCAATCTTGTTAAATCTTGTTAAATCAGAAAGCAGGCCTTTTGTCTTAAAATGCCAAGTGTTTGAACATCAGCTTGTGTTAGTCCTGTCATAGCTGCTGCATACAGAAAGAACAATGCAATCCAATTTATTAAAGATAGTGCACTAGTAGTAATAGTTCCTGTCTGTGCTTATGAACATCACAGTTAGGGTCAATTATAAAATGTTCATTACAGATACAGCTTCACCAACCTGAATTTTGTAGACATCTTCATTCAAGAGATCATCAATAGGTGTCTCTGGCATCTCTCCAAGGACAGACTGGAGCTCAACCAAGGCCCTACCCCTGTAGGCAACCCCTTCACCCTAAAACACAGACTGGTGCTCAACCAAGGCCCTACCCCTGTAGGCAACTCCTCCACCCTAAAACACAGACTGGTGCTCAACCATGGCCCTACCCCTGTAGGCAACTCCTCCACCCTAAAACACAGCCTAAAGCTCAACGACGGCCCTACCCCTGTAGGCAACCCCTTCACCCTAAAACACAGCCTAGAGCTCAACGAAGGCCCTACCCATGTAGGCAACCCCTTCATCCTAAAACACAGCCTAGAGCTCAACGAAGGCCCTACCCCTGTAGGCAACCCCTTCACCCTAAAACACAGCCTAGAGCTCAACGAAGGCCCTACCCATGTAGGCAACCCCTTCATCCTAAAACACAGACTGGAGCTCAACGAAGGCCCTACCCATGTAGGCAACCCCTTCACCCTAAAACACAGACTGGAGCTCAACGAAGGCCCTACCCCTGTAGGCAGCCCCTTCACCCTAAAACACAGCCTAGAGCTTAACGAAGGCCCTACCCATGTAGGCAACCCCTTCACCCTAAAACACAGACTGGAGCTCAACGAAGGCCCTACCCCTGTAGGCAACCCCTTCACCCTAAAACACAGCCTGGAGCTCAACGAAGGCCCTACCCATGTAGGCAACCCCTTCATCCTAAAACACAGACTGGAGCTCAACGAAGGCCCTACCCATGTAGGCAACCCCTTCACCCTAAAACACAGACTGGAGCTCAACGAAGGCCCTACCCATGTAGGCAGCCCCTTCACCCTAAAACACAGCCTAGAGCTCAACGAAGGCCCTACCCCTGTAGGCAACCCCTTCACCCTAAAACACAGCCTAGAGCTCAACGAAGGCCCTACCCCTGTAGGCAACCCCTTCACCCTAAAACACAGCCTAGAGCTCAACGAAGGCCCTACCCATGTAGGCAACACATTTACATTAACAGTGCATTCTTCATGAAGGATCTACAATAATTTGTTTAAGTTTATTTCCCTAATGAGTTTAAATGATAAAAACAAATCCAAGCATTATTGATGTTTTCATAAAGTAACCCACAGTGAAACAATTAATATTATGTGAAATATATGTTCACTATCCATTAATATTTTCAAGAAATCTAATTTTGTTTCTCATGTAAGAATGTAGTGAGAAATATTCCCCAATTTACACACAACACAAGTTCCACTATTATTGATTTCGTCATAATAATAAACATGGGTCAATTCAAACCAATTGTATTTGACTTCTGACCTTTCCTAGATTTAGATCCTCATGTTCATCAGGCAGGTCTGAGTATTCTCGGGTCGATCCATAAAAGTTGACGAAACATGGACCAAATGTAGGCAGGAACCCTGTAATGTAAAACTTACCAATTAATCATAATGTATGTGCAACTATCTATTCATCATTTGAACACATTTATTTTATTGATGCTTGATGGATCATATGATTTTCAATCAGATCAAGAATGTTCATTCCAGCAAATCAAGTTTTAATAAAATTTTACACAGACAAAGCTTATCATTGAACAGTTAGAGTTGGGTAACACTGAGGTAAAATACTCACCATGCTTATACTACACTTAAAGCAGTTAAATATGTCTAAATCAAATTGATTAAAAGCAAATATAAGAACATAAATCATGTATGATGTTGTATATGTTTACATTATTATAACAACAATTACAATTTACATGTCATCAGTACATCTACCTAGCATAACTTTATAACAACTGTCTCATACAACATGCTTTTAAATCATATTAAAATCTATCTTGATGCAAAGTTTTTTGAGAAAAAAATTTATTTTGTATTGCAGTGTTTATTTGTGTGCTTTACAAATAACCTTTGAATGTTTGATGGCAATTCATTTCTATGAGCTTCGAACATAAATAATATTGCTCTAAATACTAAGTCGATAAACATCAAGATGTGTGATTTGCACGAACAATTTATTCTAAAACCTAAAATACTACTATGTTATCATTTCAACAGTATAAAATTAACTACAGAAATACATTTCCCAAAAGGTTAAACAGAGAAATAGCAATCTTTCCATGCATGATCATGCACCAGGTTAATGTGCTGATACCCAGTGTTAGTAAACCAATAGAAGAACCCCAAGTGTTTGTCAATGCATGGTGAACCATCCATCCATCCATCCCGCCCGCCCGCCAGCCAGCCAGCCAGCCAGCCAGCCAGCCAGCCAGCCAGCTATCCACACATTAATTAATTAAGAAGACATGTGGGTACAACAGTGGCATCATTCTGGGACGAACAGTGCAAACAATCTAGAGTGAATACATTGTTCTGGGGTGACCACTACAAACAATCTAGAGTGAATACATAATTCTGGGGTGACCAGTACAAACAATCTAGAGTGAATACATCGTTCTGGGGTGACCACTGCAAACAATCTAGAGTGAATACATCGTTCTGGGGTGACCAGTGCAAACAATCTAGACTGAATACAATGCACATCTACATGAAAACGGTGCACAATTTACCATCTTCGCCTTTCGCTGCACATCAAGATGCAGTGGTTGGAACGCAGAAAAGAAAACATGCAAGGCAAGTTAAGGACATATGTAATCAAATAAAGACAGCAGAAATCAACAACATTAACTCAAGAATTAAACCATGCAGATATAACATCACAACCGTGCATGGAAAACATGCAGACTTCAAATTCAAGTTTGTACATAAAGACATATTCATAGTCCATTACTAGATATATATATTTTTTATTTAATCATTAAGGTTATTATTTGGTATGTGTTATAATAAACGCAATCCATATCATTCTGGGATTGTTATCCAGACAAAACGATAAATGCTAAAAACAATTAAATTAAATTATTGAGGTGTCTCTTCTAAAGCAACACAAATACTTGTGTATCATTTATGAAAACAAATCATTTTGAAATCAGCATTCATTGAATTCAAACAACAGAAATATTTTGCTTTGCTTTAAATTTGTCAATGGAAAGAGGCATATGTTTGCTCTTTTCTAATGTAATAGAAAGAGTCCTATGCTTGGTCTTTTATAATGTAATATCATCTTCGCTTTGCTCGGAGTAAAGTGGACAAATATAATACCAGAGAATACACATGCACATGTATCAAGTGAAAATAGGCTTGATCGTTTTTAAGAAAATGTTCCTGTTTTTTTAAAGTGAACATCAGGCATTAGAATATAACAACAAACAAAACAGAACCACACATAAAGATTGCTAACAATCTAATCCCATGCAAACATTTCAAAGTATATTATATTTCTTCAAACAAAGTTCACACGCTAATTATCTATGTCACTCATTTAAATGATGGAAGGATTAGTAATTTCATAATTATTTAGTCTCTACAGATTAGGATACAAAATATTCTGCTCAAACACAATTTATCCTAAGCCAATAATTAATAAATCACACATTTTCTAATGTTAGTTCTAATGTTAGTTTTTGCGACATACAATTGTGCAACAACATGAAATAGGACACTTTGAAGGTCAATTTATACCAAGGGGACACACATTAAATATACCAAGGCATTAGTGAAACATGGCCCCCAAAATATAAGTGTTTTTATTCTAAGCAAGCTTTGTCTTTATATTTGTCACATAAGTCATTGTATGGCCATACTGTGATTAGATTGTGTTCACTGACATCTATTTGAACAGACTGAAAAGGTGTAGTTGTACTAATTACCGTTATGATTATATCACTGACTTTCAAAATGTTATACTCTTACTGTTGCTATGGGAACTGATGGGTTTACAGGCTCAAAGTACTTTAAAGCATTTTGGAAGTATTTATGCCACTAATACCAAATGTTTTTCCACCAACTGAAATATAAAATTTTATGCTTTACTTTTAGTTTTTTTGCATTAAAACATTTTATTCCAAATAATGGAATAAAAAGTTATATTCAAATAATTTTTTTTACAATCAGTGATGCATAACTTACTTCTGTGATGTGCCAGTAGTTAACAATTCCTATCTATCACAAACATTATTGTTAATCAAAGTTTTTTTTTACTAAAACTCTTATTAGCATCACACGTAAGACTACAACACATTGAAATAAAATTTAAATATCACCATCGTCCCCAGGGGTAGAAATCTGAGAGATTCCCAAAAATACACTTCCGATTTTGTCATCTTCTGTCGCTCTGTCCCTGCACCATAGCAACAAATGTACAGTTACTAGTGCTGTATGAGAGGAAACAGCTAGTGCTGTTAAATGGGGGAAGTATGCTATGTTTTCCGGAATCATGACAAACGAATGAAGCGCTTGAGATGTTACATCTTTTTGGCAATTTTGCGCTATCTGTAAAATTATTTTTGAACAGGGACCTGGCCATAGTTGAGGGGTACAATACTGATGATTTTAAATTTCTAGTGGATGGCTGGCAAAATAGGCATATGTCAGTAACTGTAGGATCCCTTGTGACTAACTGTAGGATCCCTTGTGTCAGTGACTGTAGGATCCCTTGTGTCAGTGACTGTAGGATCCCTTGTGACAATGACTGTAGGATTTAACAAGATTTAACAAGATTGCCATCCCAAACAACAAGTTCCATATGGGAAGTGGACAAGGAAGCCATTGGCTTATCGAGAGTCCAACAATTTTCTCATCTACGTGTAGCCCGCCCTTATCAAATATCTGTCAATTCTATTTTTAAACATATTCACACTACTAGTATTAACACAATCATTTGGCAGTTTGTTCCATTCATTTATCACCCTCTGTGAGAAAGAGTACTTTCTCATGTCCAACCTACACTGCGCCTTAACTGATGCTGCTTTGTGTCCTCTGGTTTTACTGCCTTCTTTAAGTTTGAATAACATATTCCTGTCAACATCCTCATAACCATTAACTATTTTAAACACTTCTATTTGGTCTCCTCTTAGTCTCCTGGTCTCTAGTGTTGTCAAACCACATCGTAATAAGCGACTTTCGTAACTAAGGTCACTCAATTCTGGAATCATTTTAGTTGCTCTTCGTTGTATTCTTTCTAGATTGTCTGTGTCCTTTTTACGATATGGCCTCCATGCTTGAATACAACATTCCAAACGTGGTCTCACTATTGCTTTGTACAGGGGTACAATTAGCTGTTTCTCCTTATACATGATAGTTCTCCTAATAAGCCCTAGAATTTGATTTCCTTTCGAAGCAGCAATCCCACATTGCTCTGAAACTTTCATGTCAGCACTAAATGTTACTCCTAAGTCCTTTTCGTGTGTGGTTCTACCTAGTACAGCACCCCCCATTTTATATTCTTCGTCCATGTTTCCATGTCCTATGTGTATACATTTACACTTCCCAAAATTGAATAACATTTGCCATTTTTCTGACCATTTAACTAATTTATCTAGATCATCCTGTAAACTTTGTTTATCTGTATCATTAGTAACCTTTCTGAAGACTTTTGTGTCATCTGCAAATTTGAGTACTTTGCTAGATATGTCATCTTCTAAATCATTTATATATATTAAAAACAGTATAGGGCCTAATACGGATCCCTGTGGTACCCCACTCAGAACAGATTTGCAGTTTGAAATCTCACCATCTACTATTACTCTTTGCCATGGGCTTTTAGTTTAAGTAACAGTCTTTGATGTGGCACTTTATCGAAAGCTTTCTGAAAATCTAAGTAGACAACATCCACTGGTGACCCGTCATCTACCCACTTTGTAATTTCTTCTAAGAAACATAAGAGATTGGTTAGACATGACCTTGCTTTTAGAAATCCATGTTGAGATGTATTTATTAATTTATGTTTTACAAGGAATTCCACCATGTGGTCTCTAATTAAAGTTTAGAGTAATTTACATACAACTAAAGTTAAACTCACTGATCTGTAATTTTTTGGCTTGTTCCTCGATCCCTTCTTAAATAGCGGCGTAATGTTTGCCTCTTTCCATTCTGAAGGAACTATTCCTTCTTCTAATGACAAGTTTAACAATTTTGCAAGTGGTGTACTAATTTGCTCAACACTTTCCTTAAGCAGTTTTGGTGGTATCCCATCAACTCCAGGTGATTTATTATTAGGATCCCTTGTGTCAATGACTGTAGGATCCCTCGTGTCAGTGACTGTAGGATCTCTCATGTCAGTGACTGTAGGATCCCTTGTGTCATTGACTGTAGGATCCCTTGCACATGAAGACATTATGTAGTTGTTTGGATGCCATTTAATGGGGAGAATATTGTATGTCAATTTTATTAAGAAGAAATGACAGAAGTTGATTAATTTGGTCTAGCAGGTTGATTAAAGAATTCATATTAACAGCTGATTTTCAGAATATTCCAGATACAAAGTTGCGAGCAGCATTGAAAAACGTTAACATTATCGCCAATAAAAAATAAATAGTGATCACATTTCTAAGTGGCATGTAGAAAACTACTGACACTGGAAATGAAGATGGTTTAGCCATAGGTATATATAGTACTATTAATAAGCTCATAAATATTTATATAAGTATAAATCAGTTTGCCAACATCCTATTTGGTTAACTTTCAGAAACTAATTCAATCAAACACAAAATTCAATAATTCAACAATAACCACCAAAACATTTCTAGGATGCAGTGATATAGTTTAATTAGATAAATGCTGAACATTTCATAATTGGTTTTCAAATAATAAGCATATGTTACAAAGGACATCTAGTTTGGTTCAGAGTCGTGTTAGCATTTTGTTTCGGCTGTACAGAGGCCAAACATTATTGTGCATGTTGTTACATACATAGGTGCCAATCTTGAGTGATGCACATCTGTAAGACTGGTAAAACAAATCCATAAGACCCGCAAAATAGCCCGCTGGTTTGCCACGCATGCTTGAAAGGAGCTTGCTGTGCAAAGTGGGATATGTTGACTGGATCGTGCAAGCCTTTGGTGCAGCTGACTATGTATGGCTAAAATAAGAGTTACTCTTCAGATGTGTTTGAACTGATTATCTGGCTTTATTTGTATGTGATTTGCAAATGCGGTCATGTCCCATAATACAAGAACATTTTGTTCAAAACATACAAAACCATAAGGAATGCCTCCTACAACTGTAAGACCATCAAATTTCCGAAAATCCATAATACTTGCAGGTAAACCATAATATTTGGCACCAAATTACGTAGAAGCTAGAAATCAAATTAGCACTATTAAGCCCACATTAAAAACAAATTGTTATTAACTATTTAACTAGAACTTCATTATATTCTTCTATCACAATATATGTGCCAGTTTTATTGATCAATTTTTATTTGGTCTTAACTGTAATATCATACGTACAAGATTTTCATATATTTACACTCTGGTAAAATTTGATTTCCTATATAGTTTTACTGATACCAAATCTATTTGAGCTTTATAAATATTACAACAGCAGCAATAAGCCTAAATATTTTTACTCAAGCACATCTGTAAAACCTATTTATCATGCATGAGCACATGTGCAGAAGCATATGCATTTTATACAAAACAAAATGCATACAACATGGTGACACAAGGATTTCCAATCAAAATATCTAATTTCCAACTATAAATAAACTGGGAACCAAACCGGAACACTAACTAATACCCAGTTCTGTCTAGCTTTAAAGGTACAGGGTCTGATCATTCCTAATATAAAGCCATGTTTCCTATGTATATTATAACACCTTGACCGCCCAAAGGTGTTCTAATAAATCACAATTGGTTTTAGAAATTTAATGGAGTTGAATCGCATTTCTACACATTGTATGTTGAACGGGGCTGCCTAACAATGCTGATCAGGATAGTCAATTACATATTCATTCCAAATTGCATTTCCACCATAAATCTTCGGTTGTCACTCGTTCTAATAATGACTTTTGTGCGTCCCTGTTCACTATTATGCTTAATGATTCTGTTTTGTTGCGCCTCTGAGCTCAGGTTCCTGAGGATATAGGCGACATAGAAGTTAATTATTATTATTTAAGTTATTTATTACTCCCAATTATACTTATGGTATGGAAATATACTTGTTTTATTAATTTCCAAGAGCTATCTATATAACCCAGTCTACCCAACCATTCTGGTCCATCAATTTGGCTGCCTCTGCTGAACAGCTGTGTTAATATTCATAAACAGACAATGGCCAAATTATATTTCACATTGTTGGTACACGTCTGGACGGTCAAGATATTAGGATATACATAGTAATATACATAGATTATATTATAACTGTTATACAACATCAGTTTACGATAAAAAACCGATCAGATTTTGTATCTTTAATACTGGAAAGAGACTAGTGAGACGGCTAGACTACTGGCAGGAGGTTTCAATCACCACAATCGCCTTGGAGCGAGATTTTCGAGACGCTTAAGCAGCTTGTCCCCACTGTGTCGTCCTCGGTTAATTTGTCCCTGCAGGGAATCATCCAAAATAAGGTACCGTAATATTAATGTGTATGAGAACAATTAATTATGGCATATTTTATATATAAAACTCAGACTAATGGATTTGTCAACCAATTGCGTCCTGGTTGGCTTCCATTGGTAAAATAGGTGTTTTCATATTTTGCTTTAGCGAAGGAAATTTATGCTTCGCGTAGCTGAAGTTCAATTTGAACTAAGCCAAACCAGACAGAATCAGAGTAGCATAACTAATTTCTGAATTATCATTTTAAAACATGATTTGCATCCTGCACAAAACTGAAGTGATAGATTCTCCAGTGGTACACAACAATAGTGTTGAAATCAGTTTTTTGTCTATTTGTTTTTACTTTTTTCAAATTTAAACCAATTTAATAAAAATTAACAGTATCCCACATGGACACCTAATAGTCTTTCAACTTCCCTTGTTTATTCTTAAGTATAATTTTATAATAAACTTTTTACTGGTGTGAATCCAGTAACACAGAATTATGTGGATTTGTTTAATTCATTTAAATTAAGAGGATGGGTTTATACCTGGAATGAAATCACAAATGTGACACAAACACGAACCAGTGACAATGGCCTATGCCCGGCCCAGCCCATGCAGCGAGCAAACAGGCCTAACTATGTAAAGTTTAATTCCAGTGTCGACCTATGTTCAACAGGCCAATGTGAATAGTGTAGAACTCTTGTCAGTGACCTGTGGATACAATGGTTGATTAGTTTGCTCAGACATATACCACCCAAGACATTCATGCTGAGGAAGCTTCATTGTTATGATGGCCATGAAGCAAGTCTGCTGTTGTTGGCATTTTCTGAATATTTTGGCCAACTCACTTGACCTTCATCAGCAGACTGACATCGCTACGGGTGTGTCACACGATCAAGGTCAATCCACCAACAAAAACTGAGTGTGTTGGAAGAAATATTTGGAGAATACTAATGAGTTTCTTGAGAAGTAAATGACATGTCAAATGAGTAAAATTGTGTTTTAATTGTGCCACAAAGCTGTAAATAATGGATCAGCATATTTTTTCTTCAGACAATACAAGATGCCAGCATAATAAGGAGCGTCACAAACATTTGCAATGAAAACCTTCATGCAGACAATGAGATGGAGAGGCTGGACAGATGAGCGAATGCAGATGCAGAGACAGGGAAAGACAAACCAGAGTCTCCAGGGCGAGAGAATTGGGACATTTTCAGATAAGCTGTACAGCTGACGTCATGTTCCGACACTCGATCCCTGGGTTGTGTAAGAAAACAACAATTTGCTATGTGATATATTTAATTTGTAATTTTTTTATTTCTTCCATTCTTACGAGAATCAACAGAGAATGCATTTGAATAAAGATGGACTGAAATTGTTTCAATCATACAATTTTTGTTTTATAAATCAAACAAAAGCAGGTAATATTTATTTGCCCATAAAAAATATTCATGTCAAATTTAATGATGTAAGTTAATGGTTACTGATAAAATCAACAAATAGAACATAAAATAAATAAATTAAGGGCCATACTATTATTCTATTGTATTTTAAGGAGACAGACTGTGGATTACTTGAAAACAAGACACATGAATGCACAGTAATATTCCACTTCGACTCCACAGCGCAAATTAGTGACGTTAACACTGATACTCTGTCACTGTTGTTACTATAGCAACTAAACTATAAAAGATACAGTGAAGACAACAGATTATAAATAAATGCATATGTTTTAATGCGTTCCTATGTGAAGACGGTAATCATAAAATAACTTGAAATACAATTAAATTATTAACAAAACTTGAATCAATGAATACGACATGAACAAGTGAAGCCATCTAAAGCCACATACCAGTCAAACATCTGCAGTCTCATTCTCTCACACATGGACGGAAACTGAAACACAGAAATATTGGTCTTCTCACAAACAATAATCCTGATGGACAGACATTGGTCATCGGAATTATAAATATATTCCATACATGCCAACAATGCGTGGAGTGCACTTGTAAGACTGTTATCACACTTGTAAGACTGTTAACAGAAACCTAGAAGATCCAAAAGGAACATGTATATTTATCTACACCCACTGGTCTGATGCACATGCTCAAAATGAGCTGGCCATGCAAATTGGGACATATTGTTTGGATTTTGTGAGCCTCTGGCACACCTGAGGAAAGATATTCACAACAGTTGTTATTCAGACTTGTTTTGAACTAATGATCTGTTTTTTGACAAATGTAGGCTGTGTCGCATGTTGCAACAATGCCTTGATCAAATTGCACAAAAACGTAAGGAATGTCTCCATGCCAATGAAACCATCAAATTTAAGAAAACCATTAAGAGTTAAACTGTAAGAGTTGACACATTGGCAACAATTATGCCAATGAATAAGGGGATAACTAAATGTTCAATTTTGAGGCAGCATTGAAATAAAAGAGGGAGACGGGATGAGATGGGATAGAATGAGGGTGGAGTGACATGGGATAGAGTGAGAGTGGAATGACATGGGATAGGGTGAGGGTGGAGTGACATGGATAGGGTGAGGGTGGAATGACATGGGATAGAATGAAAGTGGAATGACATGGCGTAGAGTGAGGGTGTAGTGACATGGCATAGAGGGAAGGTGGAATTACATGGTATAGAATGAGTGGAGCGACATGGGATAGAGTGAGAGCTGAGTGACATGGGATAGAGTGACGTGGGATGGAGTGACTATGGAGTGACATTGGGATATACTGATGATGGAGTGGCATGGGATAGTGACGGTGGAGTGACAGGGGATATAGTGAGAGAGAAATGGCATGGGATATAGTGAGGGTGGAGTGACATTTGATAGAGTGAGGGTTGAGTGACATGGGGTATAGTGAGGGTGGAGTGACATGGTATAGAGGAAAGGTGGAGTGACATGGTATATAATGGAGTGACATGGAATAGAGTGAGAGGTGAGTGACATGGGATATAGTGATGGTGGAGCGACATGGGATAGAGTGACATGCAATTGAGTGGGGTGGAGTGACATGGGATATAGTGAGGGTTAAGTGACATATGATAGAGTGAGTGTGGAGTGACATGGGATAGAGTGAGGATGGGGTGACAAGGGATAGAGTGAGGGTGGAGTGACATAGGGTAGGGTGAGGGTGGATGGACATGGGGTAGAGTGACAAGGGATAGAGTGGAGTGACATGGGATAGAGTGAGGATGGAGTGACAAGGGATGGAGTGAGGGTGGAGTGACATGGGATAGAGTGAGGATGGAATGACATGGGACAGAGTGAGGATGGAGTAGGTAGGGTAGAGAGGGAGGGAGGTAAAAAAGGTAGTTATGGAGAGGTACAGAAAGGGTGTGTAGAAATGGGGTGTCTCCAGAGAGAGTGAGAGAGGGAGTTTGATAGCTGAGACAGAAGTAGAGGTTGACAGGAATATGTATGACAAACATGGCAGGAAACAAACACGGTAGGAAGCAAACACGGTAGGAAGCAAACACAGTAGGAAGCAAACACGGTAGGAAGCAAACACGGTAGGAAGCAAACACGGTAGGAAGCAAACAGGGTAGGAAGCAAACAGGGTAGGAAGCAAACACGGTAAGAAGAAAACACGATAGGAAGCAAACACGGTAGGAAGCAAACACGGTAGGAAGCAAACAGGGTAGGAAGCAAACACGGTAGGAAACAAACATGGTAGGAAGCAAACACGGTAGGAAGCAAACACGGTAGGAAGCAAACACGGTAGGAAGCAAACACGGTAGGAAGCAAACACGGTAGGAAGCAAACACGGTAGGAAGCAAACACGGTAGGAAACAAACACGGTAGGAAACAAACACGGTAGGAAGCAAACACGGTAGGAAGCAAACACGGTAGGAAGCAAACACGGTAGGAAGCAAACATGGTAGGAAACAAACACGGTAGGAAACAAACACGGTAGGAAACAAACACGGTAGGAAGCAAACACGGTAGGAAGCAAACACAGTAGGAAGCAAACACGGTAGGAAGCAAACAGGGTAGGAAGCAAACACGGTAGGAAGCAAACACAGTAAGAAGAAAACACGATAGGAAGCAAACACGGTAGGAAGCAAACACGGTAGGAAGCAAACAGGGTAGGAAGCAAACACGGTAGGAAGCAAACACGGTAGGAAGCAAACACGGTAGGAAGCAAACACGGTAGGAAACAAACACGGTAGGAAACAAACACGGTAGGAAGCAAACATGGTAGGAAGCAAACATGGTAGGAAGCAAACATGGTAGGAAACAAGGTAGACCTTTACATCATAAAATTGGGGGACATAACACACTCGACCCTGAGCTCACCTGAAGTCCCAGTCTCAACTCCTGGTTCCACTCGGGGTGGCTGTTGTTGTACATGATCTTACTGCGCACCTATAACATCAAAATGGACTCAGTGATTTGTCTGGCACTCATATTATTTGTCTTGTGACTGAATTATTTGTCTTGGGACTGAATGATTTACCTTGGGACTAAAGTATTTTTCTTGGGATTCAATGATTTCTCATGGGAATCCATAATATGTCTTGGAAATCAATGACTTGTCTTGGGCATCAATGATTTTCTTGAGACTAAATTAGTTGTCTTGGGATTCAATTAGTTGTCTTGGACTCCATTATTTGTCTTGCAACTAAAGTATTTTTCTTGGGACTCAATGATTTCTCCTGGGAATCAATCATTTGTCTTTGGAGTCAATAGTTTTTCTCATGAATCAATCATTTGTCTTGTGACTCAATGATTTTCTTGAGGCTAAATTAGTTGTCTTAGGATTCAATTATTTGTCTTGGGACTTGATTATTTGTTTCGTGACTGAATGATTTGTCTTGGGACTGAATGATCTGTCTTGGGACTAAACTATTTTTCCTGGGACTCAATGATTTCTCTTGGGACTCAATACTATGTCTTGGTACTCAATGATTTGTCTTGGGACTCAATTATTTTTTTGAGATTAAATTATTTGTACTGGGATTCAATTATTTATCTTCGACTTGATTATTTGTCTTGGGACTCGTTTATTTGTATTGGGACTGAATGGTTTGTCTTGTGACTGAATGATTTGTCTTGGAACTGAATGAATTGTCTTGCGACTAAAGTTTTTTTCTTGGGACTCAATGATTTATCTTAGGACTCAACGAGTTGTCTTCAGACTAAATTATTTGTAATGGGTTACAATTATTTGTCCTGGACTCGATTATTTGTCTTGGGACTCGATTATTTGACTTGGGACTCAATTATTTGTCTTGGGATTCAATGGTTTGTCTTAGGACTCAATGATTTCTCTTGGGTCTCACATATTAGTCTTGAAAATCATACATTTTTCTTTGGGCTTACACAGTTGTCTTGGGACTCACATATTTGTCTTGGAACTCGACATATTTCTTTTGACCTAACAAGTTTATTTTGGGAATGATAACTTGGCGTAGGGAATCAAATATTTATTCTTAGACTCACATACTGATCATGGAATTAAGTTGAACTAACTTAGTCATCTTGGAACAATTATCTTGTTAATACTGTGACATCTTGACAATTAACCAGTTGTTCTTGAATCCTACCTCTTTGCCGGCAAATGAGAAGACAAAGTAGGGATCAACTAGTTCCTTCTTGTCATCAGAGCCAAATACTTTCTTCACACCCTGGATAAAGTCCGAGTCCACTGGAAGTAGGCAAACAATGGCCGCCATTACAACATTCAGCACAGGCGAATACTTACCAGGTACTGATTTTTATGGGAAATTGGTGGGAGTTCAGCAGACGCAGACAAATTTGACAGTCCATAGTTTTCAACAACCTAATCCACCATGTGGCACCACTATTGTGTCAACTTGCTGGCTGATAATTTAAGATTGCTGTGGCAATGTCGAATCGCGTATGCTCCACTAACAGGTAGCTTCAAACAAATAAACATTACTATGACCGCTCAGTACAGCCTGGAGCCGATTCAAGACAGCAGCGTACATACACATTGATGGGTCAGCCAGTTTAACACTGGACTTGTTGTCTTCTAAAAATAGAGAGTCAAACAGCCTCCTAGCAATGGCTGTGTAAGGAGTCTGGAGGGTAAAAGAAGGCAACTACATTGTTTTGATGCTGGCAACATGGAAAGAGTGACTAATTCTATTAAATGACAAGTGTAAGTTGCTGAGTCTCTAACCTCTTACAACTCCAGCGATAGCTGGATAGACTTTGCAAAGTCCGGGTGTGTAAATTCGTGGGCGGAGGTGCAGGCGGATGATTTCCATTTCGTGTGTAGGGGGTGTACTACAGTGAAATATCTGCAGGAGCAGGTGATTGAGCTAAGGCGTATGATTTTGATGATGACAGGGCAGGGTGAGACAGAAGTGAACAGAGGTGGTGAGAATGATGAGAGCAGAGGTGGTGAGACCGAGGAGAGCAGAGGTGGTGAGACCGAGGAGAGCAGAGGTGGTGAGACCGAGGAGAACAAGGAGAGCAGTGGCAATGTGAGGGAGAAAGCTGGTAAGAAGAAGAAAGATGACAGAAGGCAAAGAATGCAACAAAAGAGAGGTAAGCGGGTGAGTGGAGAGGGATTGCCAGGTGGTAAGACGGTAAAGGTTGATGATAGGAGAGAAAGGGGGCATACTAGTAGTGTGCAACAGGAAAGGAGCTTTGCCGATGTAGTACCACAGGGGAAAGCGAGGAAAGCCCGGGTATTTATGGGGGATTCCATCATTAGGAAAGTGGATAAAATTGTAAATAGAGGAGATGACATAACAGTATGCCTACCAGGGGCAAAAGTAGAGGATATAGCAGAGAAGGCAGGACAGGTCATGGGTGGTGGCACGGGAGGTGCTGTTCTCGTGCATGTGGGAACGAACAATGCAGATAAGGAGGGAACGTCAGCCATCATTGGTAAGTACAGGAGGTTGATCAAGACACTTAAAGAGGCACGAGTTGGGCAGATCGTATTGTCGGGGATATTACCAATAATGGGAGGCAGGGGTGAGGAATATAGGAACTGTAGAAGGATGGCGATCAACACACAGGTACAGAAGGTATGTATGGAGGAGAGAGTAGGCTTCGTAGACATGTGGTTAAACTTTGTGGGAAGAGGTGACTTTTTCATGAGAGATGGACTTCATCTAACAGGGAAGGGCGCTGCAGTTCTTGCGTGTGAGTTTGTCAGAGTTGTCGACGAGGGCACAGGTACCATAAATTATTTAATCTAGATGCGCAGGGGGAACTGACAGAGAAAACTCAAAGGAGTACTACTACAAATACACATCCAAAGAAATGTTCACCAATAATTTCAGACAATGAACTTAAATGTGTATGCTTAAATGCCAGGAGCATAGTAAATAAAAAAAGTGAGTTAGACATTATGGTAGCAGATACTGATCCTCACATAATAGGCATCACAGAATCATGGGCAAATGAAGATATAGTAGATGCTGAGTTAGCACTGACAGGCTATGTAATGTTTAGGAAGGATAGACGAGAAAGAAGGGCAGGAGGAGTAATTTTGTATATTAAAGAATGTATCCAAGCATATGAAATTACACTGAAAAGTGAAGCAGATAGTGTGGAAGCAATTTGGTGTAACATAGTTACCAGGAACTCAACATTAACAATAGGAGTAGTTTATCGTAGTCCTAACATAGGACAAGAGGAAGATGTAAAATTACAAAAGGCGATAAGGGAGGTGAGCAAGGGAGAATGTGTAATAATGGGTGATTTTAACCATGGCCATATACAATGGGAATCATTAGAGAGTGCTGGAGGGGATGACCATCAGTTTCTACTTCTAACACAGGATTGTTTCCTTACTCAACATGTCTTGGAACCAACCAGAGGTGGGAATGTGTTAGATTTAATTTTGTCTTCTCAAAATGAATTAGTTGACAATGTTAAAGTACACGAACCTTTGGGTTCAAGTGACCATAACCAAATCCATTTTAATATAAAAGTAAAAACAGGGAATACATATAAAAAACAATGGAGGAGGAACTTCAACAAAGGCAGATATAAAGTGATGAGAACATATCTAGCAAATATAGATTGGAATAATTTGCTGAAGAACAAGACAGCAACAGAATGCTGGACTTGTTTAAAATATGAGATTGAGGGCATTATTGAGAAATTTATTCCATTAAGAAAACAAGGGAAAAGATCCAGGAAAAAACACCTGTCAAAAGAAGCTATTAGAAAAATTGCTCACAAACAGATGCTGTGGAAGGTCTATAAACACACTGGAAATGTAGAAGACTACACCAACTACAAAGAGGCACTTAACCTAGCTAGTACTGAAATTAGAAAATCTAAAAGAACCTTTGAACAAAAATTGGCAGGTAATATAAAAAATGACAGCAAGAGTTTCTATGCTTATGTAAGGAGTAAACAGAAAGTTCGAGATAAGGTCGGACCACTGGAAAGCAACAGTGAAAACATAATTTCAGATGGGTTCCAAATGGCAGAGGTCCTGAATGAGTATTTCAGCTCAGTTTTTACCACAGAAGATATCAGCTCACTTCCAGTTCCATTGACTAAATTTGAGGGCAATACATCAGAATATTTAGGGCAGTTATTTGTAACTCCTGAAATGATAGCAAAGAAAATTAAGAAGATGAAAGATAATAAATCACCTGGAGTTGATGGGATACCACCAAAACTGCTAAAGGAAATTGTTGATCAAATTAGTACACCACTTGCAAACTTATTTAACTTGTCACTAGAAGAAGGAATAGTTCCTTCAGAATGGAAAGAAGCAAACATTACGCCGCTGTTTAAGAAGGGATCGAGGAAGAAGCCAGAAAATTACAGACCAGTGAGTTTAACATCAGTTGTATGTAAATTACTTGAAACGTTAATTAGAGACCACATGGTGGAATTCCTCATAAAACATAAATTAATAAATACATCTCAACATGGATTCCTAAAAGCAAGGTCATGTCTAACCAATCTCTTATGTTTTTTAGAAGAAATTACAAAGTGGGTAGATCACGGGTCACCAGTGGATGTTGTCTACTTAGATTTTCAGAAAGCTTTCGATAAAGTGCCACATCAAAGATTGTTACTTAAGCTAAAAGCCCATGGTATAGGCAATGATGTCATCAACTGGATAGAAAAGTGGCTTACACACAGAAGACAGAGAGTAATAGTAGATGGTAAGATTTCAAACTGGAAATCTGTTTTGAGTGGGGTACCACAGGGATCAGTGTTATGCCCTATACTGTTTTTAATATATATAAATGATTTGGAGGATGACATATCTAGCAAAGTACTCAAATTTGCAGATGACACAAAGGTATTCAGAAAGGTTACTAATGATACAGATAAACAAAGTTTACAGGATGATCTAGAAAAATTAGTTAAATGGTCAGAAAAATGACAAACGTTATTCAATTTTGGGAAGTGTAAATGTATACACATAGGACATGGAAATATGGACGAGGAATATAAAATGGGGGATGCTGTACTAGGTAGAACCACACAAGAAAAGGATTTAGGAGTAACATTTAATGCTGACATAAAAGTTTCAGAGCAATGTGGGATTGCTGCTTCGAAAGGAAATCAAATTCTAGGCCTAATTAGGAGAACTATCACGTATAAGGAGAAACAGCTAATTGTACCCCTGTACAAAGCAATAGTTAGACCACATTTGGAATATTGTATTCAAGCATGGAGGCCATATCGTAAAAAAGACATAGATAAGCTAGAAAGAATACAACGAAGAGCAACTAAGATGATTCCAGAATTAAGAGACCTTAGTTACGAAAGTCGCTTATTACAATGTGGTTTGACAACACTAGAGACCAGGAGACTAAGAGGAGACCAAATAGAAGTGTTTAAAATAGTGAACGGTTATGAGGATGTTGATAGGAATGTGTTCTTCAAACTTAAAGAAGGCAGTAGAACCAGAGGACACAAAGCAGCATTAGTTAAGGAGCAGTGTAGGTTGGACATGAGAAAGTACTCATTCTCACAGAGGGTGATAAATGAATGGAACAAATTGCCAAACGATTGTGTTAATGCTAGTAGTGTGAATATGTTTAAAAATAGAATTGACAGATATCTGATAAGGGCGGGCTACTCATAGATGAGAAAATTGTTGGACTCTCGATAAGCCAATGGCTTCCTTGTCCACTTGCCATCTGGAACTTGTTCGAGATGGCAATCTTGTTAAATCTTGTTAAACTGACAGCATTTTAGACTGAATCAAATCAACATCATTTAAGGTGATCAATGTCAACATAATGCAAACAACACAGAAGTTACAATTTTCTTGTTTGTAAATTAGAGCCAAACAAATCGCAACAAAAGAAAGACAAAATATTCATACAAAATACACACAAACGTTCATGTGCATCACCCTCTTGGAGATAGTTCTAACCTGGAAATCTTGTGGTTTATTGGACAGATTGGAACGGATCTTGCGTGAGCCGAGTTTCTTCTTTTTCTTCTTCTTCTTCCTCTGTCCTGGCTGGACGGGTCCATCCGGGGAGTCGGGACCATCGACGTCATCCTCTCCAACCTCATCTTCTGCTTCCTCCTCCTCTTCCTCTGAAGGAAGGAAATATTTATTTTTATTTAGTTATTTCAGGTCAAAGGACCCAGTAACAAGACTGATGATTTATGTCTTTCTCTAGAGTTAGTGAGTCCCGACAGGTTTTTTTTATTTCCTTGCGTGGGATCTTTAACTGCCCCTGGCATAGATACCAGACAGAAGGGACCAACAGCTTTTAGTGTCCCTTCCGAAAGACACAGGCAAAGTGGGGTGAACAATATTGCCCAAGTACCAAAACAGCAACAGGTAGCTTTGAAACTAGTCCTCTCATCCGACAGTCCCACGCTCTACTACATAACCACCGTGCTACTGCTGGTTTTGCATAAAACAGCGAGTTAAATTTTATGACTCCTTCAGAAAGAAAGTTATTAAATGTATCACTTTATAAGCTAAATTGTATAACAAAAATGTTTTTAAAAACCAACAGCTTCCATACTACCCATACAAATATTCAATTCACCAACTTTATTTCTGTTTTATATTTCAACAATAAACCATAAACAATGACATTGTGAACATTTCTTGTCATTGTCTACTTTACATGTTCCACTGAGCTCGTCCTAAATTCAATAATTCCTGAAGTCAGTGAATTCACGGCAATGACATTTTGAATTTCTAGAAGTGTCAATGACTGAGACAGGATAGTCACAGCCAGTGAAGTGTTCCACTGGTGACCAGGTCAATAGCAGTCACCTGAACCATTATCAATTAGTTACCAATAGCAGTCACTTGTAACCAAAAACATAGGACTTTTAGTATAAATGACTGGGGTTCGAACATAATTGCTGCCGTTTTGAAGTTTGGTTAATTTTGTCTACTTCACATTGCCTCACTTCACTTAGTTGCATGAGTATGTGGCTATAGACTGTGGTCGATGCATATAGATGAATAGTCTTTGTCCAATAATTGCAGTGTGGCTGAATGCTTCCCAGAGAAGTTGAGTTGGTGTTGAAATGAACAGGTCTGCCAGGGTGTAGACTGTAAAACATTTTGTGTAGTCCTATGGACTGGATATCACACAATATTACTTTTACCATATTTATTTTCAGTATAGCAAAAAGATAATTATGGCAGTCAAGCAATTAATCTTAATGTTTTTAGAATATTCATAAATACTGGTTAGTTAAATACAAATCTTGATCAGATTATACTGAAAAACAAAAGCAATTTTTCAAATCAGATGTATCTATGAGTCTTGGTCTCAATGCAACCATACATGTTCAGAAAAGACCACCATTTGTCTGATGTTTAGTGCTAAACCAGTTGTTCTGGCAGTGAAATATTTTACAACTGAATAGTTATGTATTTTCCTTGTATATCCAAGCTGTTGCACGCACTGTTCAAGCACGTTTTGTATGACTCAAATGTTCAAGCGAAAATCAATGTTTTCAACAGCTACGCTTCTGATTAATGCAACATGTTAATGCAAACATCTATTGTAACCACAAACAGGTGAATTTATTATTAATTTATTAAATATACTATACACTATTCCTATATACTTATGATATCAAAAATACGATATGATATGTAAAAACATGGAAGCTACTTGAATACACCCTCCCCTCCCATGTCTCTCATATAAATTATTGTCATAATTCCTTATACATAAAATAAGCTTCCTGTATATAAAATTGAATGTGATGTGAAAAATTATGAGGTTTGGACTATCTAACACTGAACACAGCATAAATACATGCATTATAAAGCATGTTAACATATTATTTCTTGAAAATTACTATTAATATATTAATATTATCCTACCAAGTCAGTACTTTTATGCCTGGACAGGTGAATTTCTTTATAATGTGTTGGCAGTTGGCTTTGTCATTAACTTACACATTTTAGCCTAGTTGTGTCTCCTTTGTAAGGTTTCTGATTTACATGTACATTTTTTTACATATGCGAGTGTGAGTGGTGTGTGTGTGTATATATATATATATACATATATATATATATATATACACACATATATATATATATATATATATATATATATATATATATATATATATATATATATACATATATATATATATATGTACATACATACATATAATTTATATGTACTCACCATTGGTACTCATTTATACAGCTGAGTGAACTAAGGCAATGTGGATTGACCACAATTATCCAAGCTTGGAAATGGCAGCCAGACTATTCAAATCCCTGTTGTCTTGACTGAGAGTCCAGCACTCTGACAGCTAAGTTACCATGCCACACTTAAATCATTCCAAGATGACTGCAGTCACACATGTTATATCCAAATACTTGGTTTTGTCATCAATGACTTCTCAAGGAGTCTACTGAAGTCTTCAGTATTGATGAAAGCAGACATTGGGAAGCAGATGCAAGAACCAATGGTAATTAATGATTTTAACAATCTGCAACCTTAGTAAATAACTTTAGTGGAATATGAATACGAATACATTTATTTCAGGTAAAAAAAACACCCATAAGCAATTGGTACATACAAATAGGTGTAAAACATACATAGCTTTTAAAAGTAAATAAGTTTGAAATATAAACTGATAAAAATAAAATACGTTTATAAGACAAAAAAGTTAATAAATAAATAGGTTACAAAAAGTACAAGAGATAATTAAATAAATATGTAAAAAAGGATATAAAGTCACCATCTTACAATATACAGTGACTCAGCCCAGGAATAACAGTGACCACAATGATATGTCAACTTTGCACTAGAAGACAAAATGAAACTTGGTTTTACTACCCTGTCTGTTGTAAAAGCTTTATTGAATTTTTTACACAAAATCTGTTGTATCAAAATGTTTGTTATTATTTTATCCTCAAAATGCGTAATATCAAATTTTAGCATTTCATGATAAAAGCAAGTTTTCTGTTGCCAAAGATAGAAAAATATTATTTTGTCAGTCAATAGCAATGTATAATGCATTTTGATGCAAAACACTTTTACCTCCATCGCTCTCAACTTGATGGCAGAACAAAACCACTCCTCAATTTGGATATAACACGTTTTGTGGATAAACGCTTCAATTATAAATAATGCCATAATATATTTGTTTCCTTTCATCACATTATCAAATTCAGCTATGTTTTCAAACAACATTTAAGCTTTTGAGTAAAATGTTGGCAATTGATATTTCCCCTGCATGCATTGGGAAAATGGGATGTTACCTTCATACTCTTCCTCTTTCCCGACTGTCACCACCTTCCCAATTTCCTTGGGAGTGCTCCCAGCTGGTGGCCTGTATGATATAGTAACACCTAGGACAGCCTGAAACATACCAAGGTCAAAGGTCATGCAAAAATATGAATATTCATGAATTTTGCAATCTCAACTACTACAGTGAACTGCAATAACACAAAATGAAACAGTTTTTAAATAATGTAACAGATAACTAAAATTACATCAGAGTAATTCAAACAATTTCTACATCAGAGTAATAAGATTATAAGTATTCTTAATAAGCAATATGATTATAAGTATTCTTAATCTGAGAGGTGCTTTTCCATTATATCATGTTCTTCTTTTGGGTAATATACGGTATGAGCTCTACATACTGTTGTAGGGCGCTCGTTGTGATCCAATAAACTGATTTTCAGCTGCAGAATCCTGGAGTTTCCCAGGACGATCTCTTTGAGCGGTACTTTAGCTGTTCCAAGCAATCTGCAAGACAAGACAATGCATGCAACAGTCGTTCTATTAGGTCTTGCAACAGTTCTCAATACGATGTTGGTAATCTGTGACAATTTTGCAAGTATCTACTAGATGGCACCAAATTATGATATATTAGAAAAAAATTAATTCTATGAAACCTTAACAAGTTATATTATATTTATGCAAATATGCCTCATTTAGAACCAAAAATAAAAAAATCAAACCTACCGTGACATGCTGGCTTATTTGGACAACATTTGGTAAGAAAATGGCAAAACATTCTGGCTGTATATACAATAGCATTAGGTTATTCACAGTTTACCCAATCTAATGATCAAAGTCAAATTCAATTCAATGATTTTAACAAACATATGCAATCTTCTATTAAACTGACAGCGCATATTACTTAAAGTATTCACACACTATAAATTTTAACATCAGCGAATCTACATTAACTGAGATGGAAGTTTTAACAAAACAAACAAATTGTGTCCATATTTACTGTGTTCAAACAAAGTGTAACACATGCCAAGTTCTCACCTAGTTATTAAGAGATTATGGCATCCTTGAAACAACGTCAGGTTTTATGTTACACAGAGCTGCATAAACACTATCCCAAGAAACCATCACCAAACAAAGACTCAATTTATACTCACTCACTCATTAATCTAATTTAAATCTTCACATAGGTGTCAATATCTTTCAGGCAGGAAATAGCACTTTTTTATCTCTCTCACGCTTTCCATGTTTTTGATTAAATTTTCCACTTTTTATAAGTTTCATAATTGCTCATTTCTTACTGTAAAATCAATAAATCTGTTGCACATATTATTTCTATCGTCTCAAGTGATTTCACAAGTTCTCGCATATGCATTTGCTGCGAACGAGAACGGCAAATCAAAATGTCAACTAGTAAAAACAAGAGACCGTTAAACATCAACAAAAGTTGGTTGGAGGAGCTTCCCTCTATTCTTCCCTCTATTCTTCCCTATATTCTTAGGAGTTTACTGCTCCATGAGTAGTTTTCCACTTTTCCATGAGCAAGAAAAAAGAATCAGAAAGTTAATTTGTTTCCCATTTACAATACTAATAATACCGAATGACAAAACAACAAGAATGCCTATATTCACATTGAGAACTACAAACACAATGTCATTTTTAAACCAGTCACTGACTCCTAAAAATTCTTAACCCATTAAACCCCACGCGCTCGCAAGCGTCCGACCTTGTTTTCCCCATGGCTGTGGAGGTGGCATCATCGAGTGGATTGATATGAAACTAAAACTAACGGAATACTACATATCTTAGCTATGAATTGTGGGTAAAATTAATATATGGTTGAATTGAAAGTTTCGAAGATAATCGCATTTGAAGTTGAGCACTGGTGGGCTTTAAAAATGGCCGTTTCTCGTAGAACAGATGCGTTCACTGCAGATGAAGTTTGCGCGATTTTAGGGATGAATCTTCAGATGAAAGTGCTTCTGAGATGGATGTGGAGGTAAGAGTATTCAACTTGTCATTAAAAGAGGGAGTTGTTCCGTTTGAATGGAAATAAGCAAACATCATACCATTATTTAAAAAGGGCTCGAGAAATAAGTCAGAGAATTACAGACCAGTGAGTTTAACGTCAGTGATTTGTAAATTATTAGAAAGGTTAATTAAAGACCATATGGTGGACTTCCTCGTTAAGCATAAATTATTAAATTCATCTCAACATGGATTCCTTAAAGTGAGGTCATGCTTAACAAATATGTTATGTTTTTGGAAGAAATCACTAAGTGGATAGACGTGGGATCGCCAGTAGATATTATCTACTTAGATTTTCAGAAAGCTTTTGACAAAGTGCCACATCAAAGATTGCTACTTAAATCAAAAGCCCATGGTATCGGGGATAGCATAACTGACTGGATAGAACAATGGCTGACTGACAGAAGACAACGAGTTGTAGTAGATGGAGAAGTTTCAAGTTGGAAATCGGTTTTGAGTGGGGTACCTCAAGGATCAGTATTAGGACCTATATTATTCTTACTTTATATCAATGACTTGGACGAGAGTATAACAAGTAACGTACTGAAATTTGCGGATGACACAAAACTGTTTAGAAAGATTAATACTGATGGTGATAAACAACATTTACAAAACGATCTAGACAGATTAGTGAAATGGTCTGAGAAATGGCAGATGCTGTTCAATTTTGGGAAATGTTAATGCCTACATACAGGACATGGGAACTTGAATGTAAACTATAAAATGGGAGATACTGTTCTGGGTACTACTGTAAAAGAAAAGGACTTAGGAGTTACAATAAGCGCTGATATGAAAGTTTCAGAGCAGTGTGGTATTGCAGCTTCAAAGGGTAATCAAATTCTTGGATTGATTAGAAGAAACATAACATACAAGGGAAAAAAGTTAATTATACCTCTTTATAAAGCAATAGTTCGACCTCATTCAGAATACTGTATACAAGCATGGAGACCATATCGTAAGAAGGATATAGATACGTTTGAACGCATACAAAGGAGAGCAACTAAAATGATTCCAGAATTTAGAGACCTTAGTTATGAAGAACGCCTGAAAGAATGTGGTTTAACAACTCTAGAGACAAGGAGGTTAAGAGGAGATCAGACTGAAGTTTTTAAGATATTGAATGGGTATGAAAATATTGATAGAAATATGTTTTTTTCACTCAAGAAGGATAGCAGAACTAGAGGACATGAGGTAAAATTAGTAAAGGATCAATGTAGATTGGACATCAGGAAGCACTCGTTCTCACAGAGGACAATAAATGAATGGAACAAATTGTCTACAGATTGTGTAACTGCTAGCAGCGTGAATATGTTTAAATACAAGGTTGACACATATCTCAGGAGGGCGGGTTATAAGTAGATGAACATTGTTGGACTCTCGATAAGCCAATGGCTTCCTTGTCCACTTGCCATCTGGGCCTTTGGATTGGATGGCAAATCTTGTTAAGATTTATATCGATCTTTGACTGCGTGAGCGATAAATTGAAGATGGCATCGGTTCATTTTCTTCGTCCAAGAGTAGGCTGGTCACTGTCTTATTCAGCTTGTCGACTGTTTCAACACTGATATTGTGTTTCGTGCCATTTACTAGGCTTAGATTACGTGGTTAGTTGTGTATGTTGTTATATAATGAATTATATAGCAAATAAGTAAATAAAACAGAAAAATCTGGCCCGACGAGCATGTAAATAGTCAAGCCCTGGCCTGGGCGGTGCCTGGATGGGTGGTGTTGTTGCTTTGCCTTTGGACATTGTTGACAATTTTATTACATTGATGGTGTCATTGGTCTTTGTACTTAATTATATTTATCTATGTTTCAGATATTAGTAAACTTCAAAAAATTAGAATTTGACATTGTTGTGTTGGATATGACATGTGACAAATGCATCAACATTTTTATTCTTATTCTGTTTTAATTACTGTAGCTGTTTGTATGTTTCAGGTGACAAATAATCCCTGATGAGAACTCCAACAACTCATTGTCATCAAAATGAGCTTGTCAGTTGTGTTGCAAAAATGGAGTGAAACGGCCGTCTGGACGTGCGGTTGAGACATGCTTTGGATGTCTGACATGCCATACGCAACTGTGCAATGTGATTCTTTGTGCAGTACCATGCATAGGAAGAACATTTCCTTGTGTGGAACCAGCAGTTGGCAATGTTATTGCAATAAAATATGACTATCATGTCAAACTTCACTCAATATTTGTTCATAAAATTTATTTCCGAAGTTCCACACCTCAGAATGACAACATATAATAGGCTTACATACAACACAGTTACACCATTGCATAAATAATTCAATTTGCTTAAAAATAAACATAACTTGCAATAATAAGATATCAATACTTTTGAAGCTACAACTTAAAGACTACAAGCACCCATCATTTTCAAAATCTGCCTCAGCTCCTCGGGGAAAAGCAGCACATGCTTAATTCAATGTGCAGGGTCTAATGGGTTAAAGGTCAGTCTCAGTGTTTCATAGAGACCACTAATGAAATTTATGAACAGATGTTGACATTTTGCTTCAAAATTTCCTCCAACAATTGTATGGATAAAAATAAAATATTCATTACATTCATTCTACCGATGACACACAGTTATCAGGTAATGGCAGCAGGCAGAGGTCTTTACCGTGCCAATTTTGTGTCGGCAGGTTCTATTTCTAATTACATGAGGTCATTAAATAAAACATCAATCTAACTGCAATGCTATGTTCTACAATGAAGGACAATGTCAGGCTCCCCAGGATACCGTGTAAATGGTACAATCTGTCTGAACAATGTTTACTGGGAGTTTGCATCATAAATGTGTACACAGTGTGATTAAATGCTGCATGCATACGTGTGTGGACGTTGGCTTTGCAACTGCATTGTAAATGAGTGTGAATCGAAGCAGGAATTAATTGTACCAATTGAATTGGGGATTAAACGCTTGCGTGGAAAGCATTGTTTACTGCATGCAACCTGGCAAATTAATTATTACGCCTTGGATCTTACACTACATGTCTAATGCATTAGCTAATTTATCTTGTTGTGTGATAGTTTTTTTCTAGTGTTAGGAGAAAAATTAAACATGAAATATTAAATTTATTGGTTGGTTAATAGCTGTTTGATTTGTTTGGGTCTGTGAAGTTCTACAATTACTTGTACTGGTTTTCTAATTCTGCAAGCATCTTTCAATAGGCTTAGCATCCTAAAATATACATTACGACCCAACATGAAATAAGTGTAGCTTGGTGACAATAGCTGTTTTAACTTTATAAAACTGTAACGGCATTAGAACCTTTTTAACTTTATAAAATGTTGGGTCATTCCTGGCTCATTGAAGCTTTGAAAGCATCATGCATGTATAACTTTGTGAAGCTTTGACAATATTGGGGCAGTCCTAGCTGACATTCCCAACTGGTGACAAATAGGATTACAACACCTCTCCTCTACCCACAGATGACAACTATGAGCCCACTCACCACACAGATGACAACTGTGAGCCCACTCACCACATAGATGGCTGAGTAAATGTCTGTCATTAGTCTGACAAGTAGACATTGTATAGCAGTACCAGCAGATATGATATAGTGGTCTGTCACTAACTTCCTATCTGGCACCCACAAATGTATGCAGACTGTTGCATCTGGGGGTCAGATCACCATTTTAATTCTAATGAATTCATGGGAGATAAGAAAAGTGCTGGTGAATTTGAGATGACGCCCAGTTTTGGTATTTGTTACACTCTAAAAACAATTTGACGAACAATTGAGGAAATATGTATCATCTGAAAATGAAAAATTTTTGAGTTACCGTTAAATTTCTTGTAGCTGACTGGTTGGCTGCACACGAACAAAAAGTTGGTAGGATCTTCCTCTCATAATATTTTTAGTAACAAATGGTAAGAGATCACTTGTGTGATTCATCTGGCTCTACCCCCCCCCATATGCAGTCCCTGGTATAAGATGGATTGCATGTCTTATGTGACTTTTTACTTCAATGTTGACTTTTTTTCACTCAATCGTATCCTGTTGTAATGTAGTTACCAACTGAGTGCATCACAGATGCTTCTGCAGTGGCTCATGAGAGATGGAGTCCACAGCAGGTTACACAGTTTACCCCCTGTGTGGGATCTTTTACTCCCCCTGGCATTGACAGTATTAGACACCATGTAGAAAGGACCAACGGTTTTTAGTCTCTTCCAAAAGACACAGGCAAAATGGAATGAACGAAGTTGCCCAGGTTTCAAAATGGCAGCAGGTGCTTGGACTCAAAAACCAGTCCACTCAACAGGCAGTCCTATTTTGCCCTACCACACAGTCATTACACCCCTTTAATGCAGATGTTCAATGTTGATTTAATATGTTTTTTCTGTAAGTACTCCAGAAGTAGAGCTTTCACATTAGGGCAGTACGAACTATTGCTGGCTGCATGTTATTAACATGCACAGTGAGTAGTTATTAGGTCAAACACATCAGTGTATCCACATCAGACATCATGTTGAGGTGAAAGAAGGTTTGGTTTATTAAGTTTGGGTTTTTTTCTGAAAAAAAAAGAACCTCATTTGCATGAATTTCACTCTACATGTAAGTCAACTGATGTTTAATGTACCATGAATGTTCAAAGAAAATTATAGGGCACATTTTCCAAGATCAAGCCAATGAAATGGTATTACTTTCATTGATAAAACTAATTGTGGTCTCACCCAGAGCAAATTTGAAATTGGTTTTCTTAACTCAACAAAATAAATTGCAGGAATGTGTCACACCAGTGACATCATTTCTAATCCCATTAGAAATGTGCACATGATTCAGAATGATGTGATGAACAACTTTAAAATGTAACAATTATAGTTACTTCCATACTCCAGTGATAATAAAATGGTGTATTTTTATGACAGGACTATAGGGCCTAATCACAAGGAATACCATTTTCAAGTAATACTCCAGCAGCCATAACCTAGGTTAACAAGGCAGCTCCTAAGTCTACACAAAATAGTTCATGTATTCATACACTTGCTAGTGAGTTAACACGTAGCAACCACCAGTTCTGTGAGTCGGCATGTGGCTACATGTGGCTACATGTGGCTACATGTGGCTACATGTTGTCCCTGTGACCAGGACATTTTAGTTGAATAGTTCTCCCATTGGGTTTAACATCTCACCCAAGGGATACCTGAAAGGTGTTATCATGAAACTAGACACTTGTATAGCTGCGAGAATTGGATCGAACATTTTATTTGGAAACCAATCGTGCGAGCAGTAGCGTAGTCTCCATCATCCAGGCTGGTGCTCCTAATAATCATGCACTCGATATATATAGCCTATGTGGTGTTACGCATTATAATATCACATCCCCCTTCTTTAAAAAAACGAAATATCTAATATACTAGAGGCTGCTCATAAAAGAAACGATAACGTATCCTCGTATATCGCAGGCTGCCTTACATCAGCCCTGGTATATCGACCTAATGAAACTTGTATTTTTACATCTTCCCATCACTGTCTTAACCAATTATAATATTATGATAGTTCAGAACTTAGGCCTACACATGGGCGCTTAGCTTTAATTGGCTTGGACTTCGTCAGTGGTCTGGTAAGTAATGATGGACATTTCCTTGAATTGCTCTCTGATGTGCACTTCATTTCCAAAATCAAAACCAACCAATACAGCAACACGCATTATGTACATAGGACATTTATGTCAGGTGCAGTGTAGCAATATAGTAACATGCATTGTGTACTTAGGATATTTATACCAGAAGCAGTGTAGCAATGCAGTAACATATTATGTACATAGGATATTTATGCCAGGGGTAGGGATGTAGCAATACTGTGCCACAATGTATTACAACCCCTGGCTAAGGACAGGTGCCATGAATGTTCTTCCACACAAGAAGTGTCCCATTTTTAGGTCACAACTGCATTGGCTGCTTCAGTGACCACTACTGAGAGCAATTAGGGCCTCCAATGTCAGCAGTAATTCATGTCAGTGCAAGAGGGGTGAATGTTAACTGTGACCATGGCAGGGGTAATGATGGCAGGGGTAATGATGTCAGTCAGTCAACTGGGGTAATGAATGCTAAAGGTGACATACTGTTTACTTTGATCAGTTCAAACAAGCTCCCCCTACACATTCCTCAGTTATGTAGATGTAACATCCAGCTGTTGTGTTGCTTTCTTAAACATTTGGGTTAAATCCCTGTCAAGTCACATTTGGACAACACATGATTTCCTTGAAAATGCATTTCTTTTTAAAAGTTAATCTGATCCTTATCTAATGTAATTGTTATTTAATCTAATTATATGTGTGGACAGATTCAAAGTTGTTAATGGTTGCAAGTGAAAAATTTCTGTTTGTGTAAGTCTGAACCACTGAACAATGTAGGTTATATGTATCCTTAAAGCTAAATAAGTAGAGTTCCTTGATTGAATCACTCCTAGAATGTTAAAGAATCTGCAGTGTCGTTTGTTTCGTGGACATCCAAGATATTTCTAAACCTACATTTACCAATGAGAAAAACATTACTGGGTAGCTCCCTTCTTGATGGAGATGGATTCAAAGAGCTACTTGTTCTTGGGGAAATGGTACAGTGGAGAAATTACATCACCCCTGGCCCAGTCCACTCTGCATTGGGAAATATATAGCTTTCTTTGTGTATGCACCAGGGTTGAGTTCAATTGTAATGGTAAAATATGTAATTAATTACAATTACACTGTAATCGTAAAGTAATTATTTTAGAACAACATATATTGTAATTGAACTTTCATGAGGATGTGTAATTGTAACTGTAATTGGCCATAGTAATTGATAATTGTAATTGAACTCAACCCTGGAAGGAAGAATGCATATGTTTCATGACGAGATACACATATGTAAATATGGATACAATGGCATCCATTAGTGAATATGCTACCATGAAACTGGGCTACTTTGAACCTTTTTTCCTTCAAAGATATGCAGATTGCAAGTGTTCGTACTCATACTCCATGTTATGGCTTTTTATTTGTTCGGTTAATTATGGCTATTACAATATACTATGACTACCATACTACCTGTTTTAAATGGGTTATGTGCCATTTTCTGTGTGTATAAAGTACCCCATCAAAAAGGCAACTTTGAATGCATTATTTTAGGGGGATGACATTTCACACTGACTTTATATACTGAATAAATTAAGGCATAAAAACAAAGAATACTTTGTTAGACACTGAAAATCACAAAACAAATAGAATAATTATTATGTGTATATAAGTTTTTATTGAAATCTAACAAGAATAAACCATGTCATAACTCCAACTCTCATAGCAATTATGAAACAAATGATTATAACAAAATGTAAAGTTCAGACTTTGTCATCCGACCATTAATCTTACAACACAACAGAAAAAAACCCACAAAAACACATTAATTAAATCGTCCAATTTTTCACCAATTGCTATTTGTCTGTATATTTTGGCTAAATTCTGAGAGGTAATATTTCGCATTCACAGAAACTGGTGCATAAGTCCATTCAAGGACACGTGGACTATGGACAGTAAGGATTTTAGTAACAGGATTAAGAATTATAATCCTGTGATTTTGTTAAGACTTGCCCAGTACGTCTGTTAGATAATGAGTTCTCATATGAACAACTGTTATAAGTTTTCATTCTTCAAAGTTTTCACAATCACAGGAGACTTTATAGTGGTCACCAAAGGGGGCTTTATTTGTGGAAAGTTTCTGCAGGTCACTGATTACAGCCAATATTTATCCTAACTCCTGGGTTGAAAATGAGCAAGACCAGGTCAACTGGCAGGTTTCCACTCGTAGCGATGCCTGGGTCTCTGATGTTGAACAACAGGGAGCCTGTGATGGGAAAAGAAGTAGGAAGGAAAAAGATATAACTTCCTGGACATTTCCTACTCCTTATTATTGACTTTTTTCTTATGGGAGACTTTTTTCCAGGAAGGCTTTTTTCTGGGGGGGGGCTATTTTCAGAGGGAGGAATTTCTGTATTTCGGACAGGCCCTCATGTGCAACGTTGACCGCCATCTTCCCCTAATCTTCAGATATGGAAAATTGTCGAGAGAATATTACCCAGAAGCACCCACCTGTTCCGACCAACTCGCTCCCAATCCTTGACTCTGAGAGTGATTTCATCTGAACTCTTCAGGGGCTGACCCTTTAGGTCAAACTCAAATGACTGCAAGCAGAAACAGTGCCATTGGTTATTGTGCAATTCACAGCAGTTTTCATAAACTAACTAAATGACTACCGGGCAACTACCCGTAGATGCATGCAAGTGCACACAGTGACTGACACTCACCGATGACTCATCCACCCACGCATACACGAACATATGCCTACACACACACACATGTATGCACACGCCCCATGCATGCACACCCAAACACACTCACACAAGCAAGTTTCCATATTTAACTGGCCCAGTGGGCCAACATAGTTTCAGATCACGTTTATCCCATTAGTCACAACCACAGGTCATCGTTTCAATCGTCCTTGCCATCCACCCCGGCGCTACAATTAAACACAATCTTCATCTCATCTGATTTTGTGTTGTCACTTCGTGTAACTGCCATCTTGTTTTGATATGTACGAGCCTCACAAAAAAGTCTGCATGACGTTGCTACTAGCAACGATGTGCAGACCTTTTGTGAATTGTGGATGCCTATATTTTATTAGGGTTGCGCCATCTTACTAGTACAATATCGGTATATTGTAGCATTTTCTTCTGCGCGATATGTATCGGCTATCTCAATATGCTTTCGACGTACCGATTTCATATAAACCGAGTGGTTCACGGACTGTCCGCCAAGTGTCACAACAGTGCCTAACATACATCCCAGGACCCTCTAGTTTACTGTAACTTCGTCCTGCAGTCCAAAAGTTTCTATTCAAAAGAAATAAACCCAATTGTAACATTCATAGTTATACACAGTGTTAGGTCTGGTTGACCCATTGTATTTTCGAGTATAACTAGTTGTAACTCGACATGCATATAGTGGCATCACCCGCCGTTCTCAAAACACGACATGCTGCTTCTGTGACTTCGACAGAGGGCATATGATTGTCAAACGATTCCTGCAGCAACATTGTCTGCCATACGGAATACTGACTGAAAGCATGAAAGTAAATCACCAACGACAAAATAAATAACGGACAACCTCACATCCTTCGACTTGTAATGCGATGTATTGCAAAAATTTTTGTTTTTTTTTAAATAAAATATTTTTTCGGGCCAGTAATTTTTTGGGGGGCCAGTAACTTTTAACATCTACTCGCCACTGGGTACTAAAGCTTGATGTCAAGGCCTGCATAACTCAGAAGATAAACAAAACAAATGAGGTCCAAGTATTTTGTGCTGAGCCAAGTTTCCATTATCTAGCCACATATAGTGTTAATGTGTTCTTCTGGTGTATACAGAATAGGACACTAGATCCTTATCTGCTTAGGCAGATTTAGACAGAGTTTCCACCAAGCTATTTCCATGTTATCACTAACTCCACCTCACATATTATACTACACATGGCCAGGCATAAACAGCGACACACTACACTAGCTTGAAGGCACAACTATCCCAGGTAACAGACTATTGAGGAAATTGAGAGAACAGAGGCCTGAGCACTGAGTTGGTAGGCAGGACTGATAGTCTGCTGAGACTGTCTAGTCAAATGGCTGTGATGACGGAGTCTGACAGACAGGCAAGTATAGGTGTCAACACTACTCTTTTCCATGTGAAATGCTGCTTTTTCCTCTTTGCAGCTTTTTGAATGAAATGTCATGTTTTTTTCAAATGTCCCACTTATTTTATTGAAATGTGCCACTTTTTTATTGAAATGTCCTACTTTCTGTAAAATTTAAAAAAAAAACATAATCTAGCTGTATTATTTCTATGGTCTCACAACTGTTCGTGCATGCATTCTCTGCCAGTCAGAACTGGTGACATTTGTAAAAACAACATGCGAATCCACTAAAACCAATGAAAAACTATGAAAGTTGAATCTGTGATCAGTTTGACCTTCTACTTTGTAAAAATGGTGGTTCACACAAAAGTTGGCAGTCCACATATTAACATACGAGACATTCCGTGTCAAATCAATAAATTTTCAGGAAATTAAAAAAGGTGATGTCTCAATTTTTTAAAATTTTAACCAATGAATAAGTAACTATACCTGGGCACTTCTGCAAAAGAACTAAGCATTTACATGCATATTGTGTTTGTAATGCCCTATGATGTGAACAGGGGGTAAGAACCCAAAACCAACATAGGACTTGTCCCACATTCTCATTTTGGGTGCTGAAATTCGTAAAATATAGAAAATGTTAAAGTTTAAGGCTGAATTATTCTGAAAGTATGTCAACTAGAAATGTACTGGACTAAAAGGTTATTGCCAGTGTGACATAGTCACTTGTCGGTTCGAGTAGTTTAGTTACCCACCACATGATGGCAGCACCCAGGGTAATGTAATGTAATTTAGAGAATATAGTTAGTGAACTATTATTGCTATGTTTATTTGTCCTGTAATTAGTTGTATTTACAGTGTAGGTAGTTGGTCTTATTACTAATAATTCAGTTGTTTAAACATAAATTTTCACCCTAGAGACAGGGGTCACGTGTGGTCAGTGGAAGGGGCCCTGCCCCAGTGGGCCAGGCGTGATTCTACAGTTAATGACAACTATGTTTTGGTAAGTCCCTAAATGATGTTTTCTACCTTATTAAGCAATGTTTTCAATTTATAATTGTATCATACTGTATGATAGGGAATTGTCATCTGTTTATGTCAAGGCATTTACTTTATCAGTTATAATTACTTAGTGGTGACTTTGATTACTAATATGTGGAAGATCAGGAATAAGTGGTCATTGGACCTTAGGGAAGAATGCCCAACAGGGCTTAATGAGATTTTTACCACTTCCAGTCAGTAGCTTGTAAATGTACAGATCCCTTTAGAAAGTTAAGTTTTGATCCTGTTTAGTGGTGCTACTGTTATAGTTAATATGTTATAAGATGTGATAGACATGGTGCAAGCATAACTTGTGCATGTATATAGGTATTATGTAACTGTCCCTACAGTTAAGCCAGGATCAGTCTGGTGCCCTCTCTCCCTTTGAAGTTACATTGATTAATTGCTCTAGGAGGTGGCTGGGAGAGGGCTGATCTTGAGTATTCCCTAGAGACATGTAAGTTGAGCAGTGTCCAAGACTTGCTTGTAAACAACAGTGGAATGACAGCTAGGCTAGTCAGGGTATGCACATGTGAAATTGACAACATGGTTGACTGTTGAATTTATTATATTAAGGCTGTTTTACATGTAGAGTACTAGTATTACATTAATACCTACAAGTATGATTATATATTAGTACTGAATAAGATAACAGGTATTTTACAGACAATATTGTGAACAACACCAATGTGTTGGAACTATGGTATTTAACAGATGTTGATGTGTCATCTTACACTGGACACTATGATATGCAAATAGCTTACTGGTTTGGTTTGTATTTGTACAGGCGAACGCAAGTCCTGGCTCACTCCTGGTTGTGGCCAGTCGTCTTTTAAGACATTCTTTAAGTCGTCTTTTAAGACTTCTTTTAAGTCGTCTTTTGGGTCGTCTTTGTTATTGTGTATAGTTCTTTCACCTTTTATTGTTGTTCTTAATGCTCTTGCTTTTGATTGTATTTTGAACTTTCGGTTGACATTTTATACTTTGATGAGGTACCGAAGTTAGATCAGTAGTGCAAATTGTGCAAGGACTGAGAGACTTGGTTTTGTATAATTTTAGTAGTTAAACTGTAATAAACGCAATTTTATCTTCAAATTTGCCTTACAGTGGTCTATTCTTAATTTAGGCATAAGCTAACCACCCACAGCCTACATTTATGGTACCAGAAGTGGGGTAGACCTTTTTAACTCAAAAAATTATAGGCAGGACCAAAATTTTAAGTTAATTTTTGATAAGACGACTGGCCACCCAGGTTAAAGAGTATGGACCAGGAGGATATCGAAGAAGTGCGCGATGAGCTAGAAACGATGCGTCAGCAACTGAAAAATTTGCTGGAGCAAAAGAGAGTGCCTCAGCACCAGTGACGGTGGTTGTACAGCGTGAGCGACGACTCCGAAACTTCTCGGGGTCGGGAGCAGAAACAGTCACTGAGTGGATAGAGGATGCACATGCCATGATAAGTGCGCAGGGTCTGACAGGAAAAGAAGCAGCAGACTATCTGTTATCCCACCTTGAAGGACCAGCACGACGGGAAGTTAGATGTCGCCCTGCTGACCAGTTAAACGATGCAGATGCCCTTTTCAAAAATCTTCGTGAGACGTTTGGCGAACGGGCAAGTGCTTCCCAGTTGCTAAGACATTTCTACGAAAGGAAACAGATGGAGGGTGAGACCATCACAGAGTATTCTCACCAGCTCGTTCAACTGATAGACCGACTGGAAAACACGTCCCCAGATCATGTGGTCGACCGAGACACAATGCTCAGAGATCAGCTAATTGAAAATGTGCGCGAGCCATATCTGAGATGGGAACTGAAGAAGCAGGTGACAAATGAGCCTGAGAGTACATTCATCACCTGCAGGGAGACAGCGATACAGTGGTCCACAGAGACGGAAACCAAGAAGAAAGTACGGACTTCTTCGCAGATAGTAGACGCGAAACCGATGCAATCTCTGCCGCAGCAACCTCACAGCGATCAAGTGGTGAAGATGCTGACAGAGATGATGGCCAAACAGCAAACCCTGATCGAAGGAATTGCACACCAACAGCAAGAGTTGGCTAAGAACCAAGAGGAGCTACGTCAGCTAGCTAGCGGAACACAGAGAGGTCCATTGAGCAGGATGCGCAGTGCAGGAATATGCTTCAAATGTCGGAAACCTGGACATATGGCCAGAGACTGTCGCTCTGCTGGAGACGGCAAGGGGATAGGGACTTGTTACTTCTGTGGAAAGCTGGGTCACCATCAAAGAGAATGTTCCGCATTCAAGGACGCACAGGTGAAGGTGAGATGTGGTCAGCAGACGTCAAACTAGGTTGCTCCACTACTATGGGCCGAGTGGTGGAGAAGGGAGTGACTGGCTCTGTAAGATCTGACAATGACAGCTTAGAATGTCTGGTTGGTCATGCACCAACACTAGAAGTGAAGATGGGAGGCATTCCAGTGGTATGTCTGATGGACACTGGCAGTCAAGTGACAACTGTCACTGAAAGTTTCTTCAAAGAACATTTGAAAACATTGGCTGCCGATGTGATGGATCCCAAGAGTTGGTTGGTCGTCAGAGCAGCAAATGGAATTGAAATACCTTACACAGGATATATCGAGATAGATATGGAAGTTTGCGGCATACATGTTCCGAGGAGAGGGGTACTGATAGTAAAGGACTCAACAGACCTTGCAAGCCAGGAAGTAAATGGTCTTCTGGGAACAAATGTTCTGATGAAGGTGCCAGTTTTGAAGAACATGCTAAACGGCATGAAAACTGAGGCCTACAGGCCAACAAGAGAAGCAGTCAGCTTTGCCAGGGTAGCAGGTCATTGTCCAATTAGAGTACCAGCCAATTCGTACGTGAACGTTAAAGCAAGAGGACGCGGGAGTATGGACTCCATGCTGGTCGAACCTTTGTCGACACCGATACCAGGAAATCTGGTAGTAGTTAATACGTTGGTCGAAGGATCGTATTTCTATGTGAAGGTTGTCAATGGGTCGAACGTCGATGTCGAACTGCAACCACGGACACGGATTGGGCTGTTACGACCTGCTACGCCTTACCGAGAGATGAGAGTGGAGGTCTCAGCAAATGCAATTACCATCAGCACTCCAATGGAAGACAAAGTCACACCGACTGCAGAAGTAGATGTTCAGGACATCTTAACAAGCCTACAGCTGTCAGGATTTCAAGGAACACCTGAAGAGATGATACAAATAAGGAAACTCTTTGTGAAGCATCAAGATGTGTTTGCAAGTTCTTCTGACGACCTTGGTTGCACCACAGCAGTGAAACACAATATACGAACCACAGACGACATTCCTGTTGTTCAGCCGTCGGAGAATCCCCCAACACAACTACAGGAGGTGAAGGAACACATGGAGAAGCTGATGAGAAACGGAACGATTGTACCTAGTAAGAGCAACCATGCTAGTGCAACTGTACTAGTACGAAAGAAGAACGGAGATCTAAGAATGTGCATTGATTACAGAGCACTTAACAACAAGACAATCAAAGATGCTCATCCACTTCCAAGAATCGTGGAGTCATTAGACGCAATGACAGGTGCACAGTATTTTACAACACTGGATCTACAATCAGCGTATAACCAGGTGCAGATGGAACCAGATGACCAGCACAAAACGGCATTTACAACACCATTCGGTCTACATGAATTCACCCGAATGCCATACGGCTTATGCAATGCCGCTGCAACGTTCCAGCGCCTCATGCAAATGACCTTCAGTGCTGAGATGTTTGAAATATTATTAGTCTACTTAGATGACATTGTCATCTTCTCAAAGAGTATCGAAGAACACCTGAAGAGGCTGGATGCAGTATTCACCAAGTTACGACAGTTCGGATTGAAACTGGAGCTGAAGAAATGCAACTTCTTTAGAAAGGAAGTGCTGTACTTAGGTCACCTGATCGGTGCTGACGGAGTAGCAACGGATCCGTCCAAGATAGCAGTCGTCGAGAAGTGGCCTGTCCCGAAAACTCTCAAGGACTTACGATCATTCCTTGGCTTTGCTTCCTACTACCGAAGATACGTACCTAATTTCACGCAAATCGCGAGTCCACTACATCGAGTGGTAACCGATGCTTGCAAGGCGGGAAAAGGGAAACGAAGAACCAGCAAAATGTACGGCTTAGAGAAATGTTGGACTGACAAATGTGAGACAGCATTCAAGGCTTTAAAGACAGCACTGACGACAACACCAGTACTAGGATTCGCCGACTATAATCTGCCATTCATTGTTGAGACAGATGCATGTGACAAGGGGCTGGGAGCTGTCCTAAGCCAGATGCAAGATGGAAAACTGCGTGTGATAGCATATGCTAGTCGTAGTTTACGGGGTGCTGAGAAGAATGATGTAAACTATTCTGCAATGAGATTGGAGACACTAGCCTTAAAATGGGCTGTGACCGAAAAGTTCCGCGATTACCTGCTTGGTGGAACATTCACTGTTTACACAGACAACAATCCACTGACGTACCTCAACAAGAAAGTAAAGCTGACAGCTGTTGAGCAAAGATGGGCTGCGTCTTTGGCACCATTCAACTTCGACATACGGTACCGCCCTGGTCGCTGTAATGCTAATGCTGACGGATTGTCACGCCTTAGTGAATGCAACAAGACATGCATCAACATCCCCACTGTCGAAGCTAGCCTTGCAATGGTCACACAGACGTCTCACTTGCCAGTGAATCTGAGGGTAGCGGTGATGGAGGAATCCGCCAATCGTGAGATTGCTAAGTGTTGTGAATACAAGGTAAATACAGATCCCGCAGAACAGGCGACAACAACATTGCCAGGACTGCCGAAAGAGGCATTGGGAGAATTACAGGCTGCTGATTCCACCATTGGTAGACTCATCTATTACCGGAAGATAGGAAGACGCCCGACAGTGGACGAGAAATCATCTGAGACAGCAAATGTGATCCAGTTGGTACGCCAATGGGATCACATTGTGGAAACAAATGGAGTTCTCTACCGGCGCGTGCTAGACTCTAAAGTTGGCGAAATTGATCAATTGTTGTTGCCAAGATGTTTGCAAGATAACGTACTCGAAAGTTTGCACAACAAACAAGGTCACCAAGGAGTGGAGAGAACAGAGAAACTGGTGAGAGCACGCTGCTACTGGCCGACGTTACACAAAGATGTACAAACATGGATTAATCTGTGTGAGCGTTGTACGCTTGGTAAATTTCCCGCAAAGAAGATGAGAACACCACTGGGAAGGCTCATTGCTACACGACCCCTAGAGGTGGTCGCCATCGATTACACAGTATTAGAGCCCTCGTCAGATGGTCGGGAAAATGTACTCATAATCACCGATGTCTTTACAAAGTTCACAGTTGCAGTAGTAACCCGAAACCAGAAAGCAGAGACTGTAGCCAAGGCACTGGTTACACAATGGTTTGAACCTTACGGTATTCCGCAGAGGATACACAGCGACAATGGGCGCAACTTTGATTCAGTGCTAATAAGTGAACTTTGCAAACTATATGGAATTCAGCGTTCTCATACTACTCCCTACCACCCAGCTGGAAATGGCCAATGCGAGCGGTTTAACCGGACACTGCATGATCTACTGAGAACATTATCGGAGAAGAAGAAGAGAAGGTGGGCTGAGCATGTACATGAAGTGGTCAACGCCTACAATCTGACTCCACATTCCAGCACGGGATACGCACCATTCTACCTGATGTTTGGCAGAGATTCTAGACAACCAATCGACCTACTGCTGGGTACAGGAGAACAGGAGGTGGAGCCAAGTGACTGGGTTTCCAGTCACCAACAACGATTGCAAGAAGCCTATCAACTTGCACGAAGACAGCTGGTACACGAAGCTGATAGTCATAAGAAACACTACGACCGCAAGGCACGTGATCTTCCCTTGTCGTTTGGACAACGAGTGTACCGTAGAAAACGTGACATTCGAGGTCGTAACAAAATCCAAGATGTTTGGGAAGGAAAAGTATACAAAGTTGTTGCGAGAAAGGGAAAGAACGACGTGTACGTGATCGAACCAGCTGACGGGTTTGGAGAATTACGAACTGTGAATCGGGTGGATCTTCGATTGTGTCCCCAACCAGAAACAACAACGAGGCGGAAGCTGCCCTGTCTTCCTGATGAGAAGACAATAGACCCTGACCGTCATGAAGAATTATCCGACGACGAGCGACTGCAGTGGAGATGCATAATACGAAGTTCACTTCCACAACCACTGGAACGCGTGAGCAGCAGTGATGACAGCGGCGACAGTCCGATCAACGATGGCTGTGACGTAACGACAGACACCTCTGAGGCAGAAAGATCACATGAGGACATTACAACAGTGCGGCGATCGTCACGAACAACGGCAGGATGGCATTCGAACCGTTTTAGAGAGCCACGTTCGGCTTTGAATGGACACTAGAATTAACATGACTTGTGTTTAGTTAACATTAAGGCAATGTTAGCAAAAGTGGGGTGGATGTGACATAGTCACTTGTCGGTTCGAGTAGTTTAGTTACCCACCACATGATGGCAGCACCCAGGGTAATGTAATGTAATTTAGAGAATATAGTTAGTGAACTATTATTGCTATGCTTATTTGTCCTGTAATTAGTTGTATTTACAGTGTAGGTAGTTGGTCTTATTACTAATAATTCAGTTGTTTAAACATAAATTTTCACCCTAGAGACAGGGGTCACGTGTGGTCAGTGGAAGGGGCCCTGCCCCAGTGGGCCAGGCGTGATTCTACAGTTAATGACAACTATGTTTTGGTAAGTCCCTAAATGATGTTTTCTACCTTATTAAGCAATGTTTTCAATTTATAATTGTATCATACTGTATGATAGGGAATTGTCATCTGTTTATGTCAAGGCATTTACTTTATCAGTTATAATTACTTAGTGGTGACTTTGATTACTAATATGTGGAAGATCAGGAATAAGTGGTCATTGGACCTTAGGGAAGAATGCCCAACAGGGCTTAATGAGATTTTTACCACTTCCAGTCAGTAGCTTGTAAATGTACAGATCCCTTTAGAAAGTTAAGTTTTGATCCTGTTTAGTGGTGCTACTGTTATAGTTAATATGTTATAAGATGTGATAGACATGGTGCAAGCATAACTTGTGCATGTATATAGGTATTATGTAACTGTCCCTACAGTTAAGCCAGGATCAGTCTGGTGCCCTCTCTCCCTTTGAAGTTACATTGATTAATTGCTCTAGGAGGTGGCTGGGAGAGGGCTGATCTTGAGTATTCCCTAGAGACATGTAAGTTGAGCAGTGTCCAAGACTTGCTTGTAAACAACAGTGGAATGACAGCTAGGCTAGTCAGGGTATGCACATGTGAAATTGACAACATGGTTGACTGTTGAATTTATTATATTAAGGCTGTTTTACATGTAGAGTACTAGTATTACATTAATACCTACAAGTATGATTATATATTAGTGCTGAATAAGATAACAGGTATTTTACAGACAATATTGTGAACAACACCAATGTGTTGGAACTATGGTATTTAACAGATGTTGATGTGTCATCTTACACTGGACACTATGATATGCAAATAGCTTACTGGTTTGGTTTGTATTTGTACAGGCGAACGCAAGTCCTGGCTCACTCCTGGTTGTGGCCAGTCGTCTTTTAAGACATTCTTTAAGTCGTCTTTTAAGACTTCTTTTAAGTCGTCTTTTGGGTCGTCTTTGTTATTGTGTATAGTTCTTTCACCTTTTATTGTTGTTCTTAATGCTCTTGCTTTTGATTGTATTTTGAACTTTCGGTTGACATTTTATACTTTGATGAGGTACCGAAGTTAGATCAGTAGTGCAAATTGTGCAAGGACTGAGAGACTTGGTTTTGTATAATTTTAGTAGTTAAACTGTAATAAACGCAATTTTATCTTCAAATTTGCCTTACAGTGGTCTATTCTTAATTTAGGCATAAGCTAACCACCCACAGCCTACACCAGTATACCACAAAATATATGGTAGCAATTTGGACACTGTAACACAATGAAATACAGACTGCTGAAATCCTCAGAATTTTTTTAAATGTTATTTTCCATTTTCGTGCATCCAGTATACCCTGCCCATGTCTATATATTAAAAAAATGTCACATATGTAGGTTGTACACTTCTTAAGTTAGAAGTATCTAAAAACAGATAAAACTAACAGGTGCGTTTATATTATAGGGCACTATAGACACTTCATTGGTTAAAATTTAAACAAATTCTGAGACGTTTTTGACCATTGGTTGATTTCAGACAGAATGAATGACCCATGTGTAATAAAAAGTATTAATTTTGCTATTATTTGCTGAAAAAAATGCCGATCATGTGGGTTGGCACTTTTTGAGGTTTTCCAGTCCGGCAATAGTTTTGAACACTAGTTGACAACTTGACAAACACGGACAAGGAAAGTTAAGTGTTTTATAGTAAGGTGTTTTAGCGTTGGGTATGTGTCACATGAACTGTTAATGTTTGGGTAATGACAACAATAGATACTGTAACTGAAGAAAACGTAGCTTGGTGTAATTTAGTTTGGGCTGAATTGATCCCTTCTCCATTTCATAACAGTGCATTATATAAACACGTGTCCAATTGTATTCTACAATTTTGGCCCTGCAGAATAAGTCAGTGAGGCAGTCTGACATTTGGTCACCTCAGCATGATAGATATGACAACAACACCAACACCAACACCAACAACAACAACAACAACAACAACAACAACATGACCTGGCAGTAGTCCATTTCACTATAATGGTCAATTAGAGATGACCTGAAGGGGAGGAACACTGTTGACTGGTGCTGACCCATTTCCTCCCAGCCAGGATAAGTGACTGAGCAGTGCCCGTGAGGACACACCAGCCTCTACCTCCAGGTCTGACAGGCTCTGTAAGGTCAGATCTACAATGTGTATAATGTGAGGCTAAATGGTGATACTGGGACATTATGGGACCCAGTAGCTCAGTGGTTAGAGTGCCAAACAGTCAAGGAGATCTGGGTTTGGGTCCATCTGCTGTGTATAGTTTAAAAGCTTGTTTCTTCAACTTTGTTCATCCCATTTTGCCTGTGTCTTTTGGAAGAGACACTAAAACAAGTAAAAGCCATTAATAGGTCCCATCTGCCTGGTATCTTTATGCCAGGGGAAGTAAAGATCCCAGGCACCCAGGGGGTAAATGTGTAACTTGTCATGGCCTCACTATCTTATATAGCACAGTGCATGGGAGTGGAAGAAACTAAGAAAAATATAAAAAAACTTGAAGAACAAGAGATAAGGGAAGAATGTGGGAAGGGATAATAGATATGGAAGGATGGAAACAGCTGTCAAGAACATGAAGTACAATGTTAGGGGGTTTCCTCAAAAGTTAGCATGACTTGTCTGGCACCTGGAATAGAACAGCTGGCAGTATTAATTTAGACACCATTCAGTAAGACAAGGGTATATTCTTGTTGTGGGGTCTAGTGAGATGACAGTCTACCAAAACATGGCTTTAAAAAACTAACATCCATCATGTTCAAGCTTGATGAAGCAGCCAGTACTACAGATGAATGTATTCTTATAGTCACATTGCACACACATTGTGTGGGCATTCTTAGTCATATTGCACACACAGTGTGTGTGTGTGTGTGCGTGCGTGCGTGCGTGCGTGCGTGCGTGCGTGCGTGTGAGAGGATAAGTATGTATGGGCCAGACCACAGTACAAAATTGCATTGGTGGCCATGTTAATGTTTTGTCTGATTATAAGAAAACATGACCACTAAAAATTCTGTAACTTCACAGCAACTGCCATCATCTCATTGACATGCTGACCAAGTTTTGTCAAAATCCCACTCTGCACACCCCCTACGTCCAAACCTCTAGCTATGTCTCCCTCCCTCTTTCAACCCCCCCATCATCCACCCTCCAAGCCTACCCTTCCTTCGGTGACAGGGATGGAGTTGCAGAACAGTCTGACTTACTGCCCAATCTCCTCCATCTATTCCCAAAATGTTTGCATTATATCAATGCAGCCTTACCGATAATACCATACATCTGCTAACTCTTACCCTTAAAAGTCTTACACACTGTCTTAAATTAGATGGTTTTACCAACTTACATTTCTTATGGTTTTATGAATTTCAAACTAGACTTTTTTATTATGGGTACAACCAATATATAATATACACTGATAGGTGTGCATCACTCAGGAATAACAACTGTGTAATACACAACAATTTGGTATTTCAACATGCCTGAAGAATTCTCAACATTCAACTTATCAAAAAATCAGATGCTGCAGCATAAGAAAAAAAAATCCAAAACACCAGTGGCCAGACCCAAAAACATGTCCAACCCTCCTCAGTCTGATTCACAAGTCGCTACTCAAAAGCTAAGGGTACAAAGATAACTTCCATACTTTCACCCATAATACATACCAAAGCATCGATTGGAATGTTACTGTATTTAAACACTACATGTGACAGTCAACTGTGAAGTTTTTTGGTATTCAAACAAGCCCATCTGAACGCAGTAATGATTTCACAATCCCACTGTAAACACTTACTTACCATAGAATGCCTAAAAGAGGATAATACAGTAACAAAGATAATACATTAACAAAGAGCATCACTTTTTAAACATAGAACTAGATTCTTTTCGAAGAATGTCAAGTTTAAATGCTACAATATTACGACTCACAAGGGAAGTATTTAATTCAATTCAATTGTACGGATTTGCTGTCAACATGTTTGGTGACTAAATTAAGTAAGTTCCGGTCACTAAAGTCCGTGTCATACATCTTAATGAAATGACACACTATGATATGTCAGGTAAATGCATTAACATCAGGTAAATACTTGTTGCACTGTGTATGTGCACTGTGGACAAATAGTGCACTGTGTCTGTGCACTATGGACAAATAATGCACTGTGTATGTGCACTATGGACAAATAGTGCACTGTGTCTGTGCACCATGAACAAATAGCACACTGTGCCTGTGCACCATGGACAAATAGTGCACTGTGCCTTTGCACCATGGACAAATAGCACACTGTGCCTGTGCACCATGGACAAATAGCAGTGTGTCTGTGCACCATAGACAAATAGTGCACTGTGCCTGTGAACCATGGACTAATAGTGACTGTGCCTGTGCACCATGGACAAATAGTGCACTGTGCCTGTGCACCATGGACAAATAGCACATTGTGAATGTGCACCATGGACAAATAGCGCACTGTGCCTGTGTACTATGGACAAGTAGCACACTGTGCATGTGCACCATGGACAAATAGCACACTGCGCATGTGCACCATGGACAAATAGTCCACTCTGCCTGTGCACCATGGACAAATAGTGCACTGTGCATGTGCACCATGGACAAATAGTCCACTCTGCCTGTGCATCATGGACAAATAGTGCACCATGCATGTGCACTATGGCACTACCATAGTGCACAGGATGGTAAGAATTAGTCTATGAAGGATGGCAATAAAGGCTGATGCTTCACCTTTCATTTGAATATCACAGCGTCTGAGATCTTATAATCCTGTACTGAGACAATACGGTACTCACGTTGGAGCAGTATAGCTGAGCTCAGTTTAATGGGTGTGTGAAAGTTGATATAAGTGATTATACATTTCAGCAAACTGGTATCCATGTCAGAGCATTCAGTGTCAAGTTTAAACAGAAATGTAACGTGACCAGCCCAGAAAAGACGAGCCTATCTTTTTTTCTTAATCTGTCACTATTATTTATTGCAGCGCGCATGCTCATTAATAGAGATAACGACAAGTGTCAGAATGTGTCTGAGTATACAGTGTATGAGTAATCATTTACAAATACAGCATAGAATGAGGATAACGAACATATCAGTTCACAGTTTATAATGGCGGAATGGTGCTGAATGTCAATAAACAGTGATAGAGCTACACAATGCTAACTGGCAGTTACATTACAGCATAAATGCGATCGGTTTTTAAATTTTGTATGTGAAATGGAAAGGTAAAGATTTGCCCAGAGTGGGGGTTATGTCCAGAGGGGTTCTTTGGTATGTATATTCAACTCGTACTGTGCGGTATTTACTAGTTGTACATGGAGCCATTCATATGTAGCTAAGTACTACAGCCAGGTACAGTAATCATTTATGCAGTTGAGTGAACTGAGGCAATGTGGGGTGACAAAAATTGCCCAAGCTTCGAAATGGCAGCAAGAGGGTTCGAACTGTTTGAAAGTTCTACTATCTACCCCAGGGTTCATACAGAAGGCATAATATAAAATTTAAGAACATTGGGGGGAAAACAGCACTTTTCATGAACATTTTCTGAAGCTTCTGAACGTTATTTCAGACGCAACTTTAAAATATTAAATGTTTATTTCCAATACTCAATAGACTGTTTGTGCCACTCATACATCTATCAGCACATGCAGTTGCACACAGAAAAACGCTTATTGACACCAACAAGTTTGTCTTAACTGACTCCTTTTGTTTTACTTATATTAAACTGTTTATTTTAAATATTGTAGAAACTATAGCATTTCTCATCTATACTGTTTGGAGTCCGAGTGGCTGAAGTTACAGCATATTTACAGATTTGCTAATATTAATAAGCAACGACTGGCAATGAATTAGGATTTGGGTACATGTATTTAGCGTAAATGTTGAAGCTGCGGCAATGTTGTAACTTTATCATCAGGATTTTCACAAAACGTGTTTTCATCTTCTTCTACTTCGTAAATATAAACATGTGCTCAAAAACATGTTTGTGTGACAAGTCCTATGACCACCGTTTTTTTATTGTGCATAGTCCTTTATTAAAGTAAACAACATACTACAAACAGGATGGTGTTCTGCCAAATTTATTTTTATTTTTGGCCAATTTAGGAGAAATTTAGGAGAAAACACCATTTGGCGGACCAGTGACTTTCAGCTTCAATGTAAATTAAATGACAGAACATCTGAAATGTTAATATGTTGTTTATCTCAGAAAGGACTATGCACAGTTAAAAAATTGAGGTCACAGGACTTGTCCCACATTCTCATTTTGGGTGATGAAATTCGTAAAATATAGAAAAAGTCAAACTTTAAGGCTGAATTATTCTGAAAGTATTGCAACTAGAAGTCTACTGAACTAATAGGTTATTGTCAGTATCCCTGACAATAGATGGTAGCAATTTGGATGACGTTCTGTAACAAGACAATGAAATACAGACTGCTGAAACCTTTCTCGAAAAAAACAATTCTTTTCCATTTTTATGCATCCGGTATACCCACTGTCCTTTGTCCTATCATTCAAGAACACTGCCATGAATTCAAGAACATTTACTTGAGTCAAATGAGCCAAAGTCAAATTCAAGAAAACTCAAGACCATTCAGGGATCTGTGCCAACCTTGATCTAACCACAACGCCACTAAAGAGATCAGGCAGATGGTTTTGTTCACTACATTTACAATAAGTATGTCTGCTATACAGAAGGGGCAACACATTTGATGGAATTCAATGAGGTACAAGATGGCAAGAAGCAAGGAATGACCACTAGATCACCAATAAGTGCCCACAGTGGACCACCATGGTTCACAATGGCCCCTCAGCCTCTCCTTCACCTACTGGGCTATAAAAGGGCAGTAAACTAGTAAAGAGGTCATCAAGTAATGACCCCTGATATCTGAGGTTTGGTGACCAACAAAAGCAGTGATTATACACCCTGGACAACAGCTTGGTCATAAAATTGGGGTGAAGAGTGCACTTTGGACAAAGGTAACTGAATGTATATTATTTTCAGACATGTAAATGATTTGGAATTTGGTTAAACTTGCGTTAATTAAAAGCTACTCATCCAACATTATTTCCTGTCAATTATTCCCGCCATCACAGCTTTCCCTTGTATGCATGCCCAGCCAATGAGTGCATTATTTGTAATGTTGTTACATTTCGTTCAGTGGTCCAAAAATTATCCACCCATATTTCAATGATGACCTAATATGATAGAAAACAAATGGCCTCAAATTGACATATCAAATAACTTAATAAGGCAAATTATAGTTGCATTACAGCAATCATTCTGTAGATAGTGTTGCTCGTAGTGATAATTATGCTACTGTTATATGTGAAATCAACTGAAGAAAATCAGCTATTCAATTTTGTCAGTACAACAGGAATACCATTTTCAAATGTAAAAACAGGAGAAATGTGGCTGATTTAATTTTTTGTACTATGGGTTATGACGACACTGTCCTGCCTCCTGGTTTCTGTTGTCATCTTGTCACCATGGCTACACACCTGAACCCAGATCCTTCACGAGTGACATTATCTGTCAGGTTGACAGTAGCAGGCAGGACATGTTTGAAAGTAAGTGTGAAACTCTACTAAGTAAAACATGATATATCAACTGTGATGCAATAATATATTCAAACGCTATATCTAAACCTGTTTAATGGTAAAACTTCTGATTCAGTATCAACGTAAAAATAATGTTAAATATAGAGATAGTTGTATTTAAACTATATCTACTACAACATCTTGACTGATGTTTAATGGATCACATTTAGTAAATATACTTTGACCATTAGCTGTTTAATTTGAATATTTAGGGTGAACATCTTGCCCATCAAGTGATCCTATCAACACCTTAAGTAGTCAAAATGCACAACAGTGAGAAACATTATACAAGCAGAGTTCACATAGTAAAAATGTGTTCATTGGGAATGCATACATTCGTGATTGAGTGCGTGCGTGCGTGCATGCGTGCGTGCATAGGTACGTACGCATGTACATACAAACATACATACATGAGCACCAACATAACATGAAGGACTCTACATAATATGGACTTAAAATGGCTTGAAACTGTGAATATTTGTGAAATAAAGTCAATAACAAGTGACTGTTTACCTGATTCCAGACAGGGTCAAGGTCGGCTTTCTTTACTTCGGTTTTCTTCTGCAAACCTAAAGCAATGGATACATGCAAAATTTATGCAGGAAAGACCAAGAGGTAAATGGAAGAAAACTGTTGTTGACTGTTAGCGGTACAAACATCTAGTTAATTAGTATTTAGTTAACCTACATTTATACATGTGGGTAATAAAAAAGCAAAACTGGCCTTTAAAACTATACTCAATTAATCTGACTGATCGTAGAGATCAATATTTATAAGTTTAAGCAACTGCCAGTGGACCGAAAACTCATGTACACTTCATATTTCATATATTGGGGATTGCAAGATTTTAACATGATTTTAGCAATGCTTTAATAAGATTGACTTCCAAAAAAAACAATGGCAAGTGGACAAGGAAGCCATTGGCTTAACAAGAGCCCAACAGTTATTCATTTACATGTAATACAAATTATAAAATATTTGTGAATTTTGTTTTTCAGTGTATTCACACTGCTAGCTCATGAACATGCACCCATACACAAGCAGTTTATCTACAGAGGATTGTGTAAGTAGACATGTTGACTTGCACACACTATTTCTGGCAGACCTAAGTAGTGTGTCTCCAATGAACCATGCAGTGCAATCACAATGAGCCAAGCCAGCATGCTGAGTCCAAGTGACATAAAATTCTCACTGTCTCTGTTCACTGAATCGTGACCTATGTTTACCTGTCAGGTACCCAGCTAGCACAGCTTGGTTGGGCCAACATTGTAATAAGCTCGCGACGGTCGCGGTCTGCATGTTGACCTACTGTCAACGTTGGGCCAACGGTGGAAACTTGTAGTGGGCAGACGGCAACGCGGCGACGTCATGCCTACGTTACGCCAACTATTAAAACATCGTAGCGACACCTAGCGAAGAATCTCGCATATGCTCATTGGTTGGGGTTCCGTTGTGAAATAGTTGCCACCGTCGCGATCTGCATGGTAACGTTTCGCCATCGTTTTGCCAACGACATCCAACATACGATTAATCATGTAATCCGAAGAGCGGCTCGCCAACCGGGGATACCACGTATACGTAGCGATACAGCGTGGGAGAAGAATGTCAGAAATGCGGTATGTAAGAGAATTGGCGGTTTAGTCACCCATTCGGGCGGCAAATTTTATATCGTTGAACCGTTAAATGTACCAAGCAGCAGAGAAAACGTTATTTGTAGATAGCAATTTGAGGTAATGTTTTATTATAGTAAAATATAGCGATTGTCACATAAAGGTTGTATTTCATAACAGATTAGTACCATAAAGCATAAACGGGTTATTGATTTTTAATTGAGTTTATTGTTGGGCGACGATAATAGAGACGTCAAGTGGTCACTCAACATAGCAAAACATGTTTATCTGTTCTTTTTCTGTAGTTTTTAGTTATTACGGACGCTATGAAATAATTGTTTTCATACAGATCAAAACATAGGCGGGATCATAACGATGTTGTTGACAATTTTGCAACCGTTTTATCTAGTCCTGGCGGGCTTGTGGAGGTTGGAGGAATTGTAGAAGTTATTCTGTTTGAGATGTTGGTGAAGAGCAACAGCTACATTTGACTCTATAGTCTGTGCTTAAAATATTCTTAAGCATGTATTTAATTTATGGAGTTAATTTGATAGCATTTTGCTTATTTTATTTGTTCTATGGAAATGTAATATATACCCCACATTGAACAGAAATGCACTATTGTTGGATGCATATTTTTGTTCACCATTTTACTCTGCATTTGCCTTTAAAATGGTAGATATTTCAAATATGTTATGTTAACATTTTCAACAGGTGCAGTGCGTCGGAACACCGGTCTGCACTCAGGATGCAAACAATAGAGATGTTGAGTGGACCCTGAAACAATGGCTGCGATTCCTGTACACCACGATGGTGGAAGACATCAGAGGCAACATAGGAGGAGGGAACAGAGGAGGAGGGAACAGTTACAACTGCAACACATTTAGCTTGAGGAAGAACTGGTACAACACAGACACTACATCCAAAATTTCAAACCATAATCAATTACACAATTTTGCTGTAATCAATTACAATTACATAATTGGACCCAGCCCTGACTGCACCATACATAGTCATAGGGAGGCTTGTATGATAGCGATCTCTCAGGTCTTAGTGCAGGCCTCCCTGGATCATCAAAACTATGTAAAATATGTACAAACTGTTATTTGACTCTGTATGTATCATCTAAACAAATAAAATTCACTTCACCTCCATCTCATTGTCTCTGATCAGATATGGTTTCGATGAGGGGGCTGTCAATACTGAATGCAACATACTTTGTTTTTGGGTGAGTTGAGATAGAGGGCAACTGAATTACATGCTGATTCAACTATGTACAGTAGCCCCAGGCTTGGTTGATTGTGTTAGACAGTAAAACAATATCATCAGCAAGATCAGTATCACTTAGGACCTTTGCAGGATGATGCCTTCTGCTATGTCGAGGGCCAAATGTAAATCCAGGTGCTGTGTCATCTTCACCTATCACCATTATTATCTACACTGAGACTAGTGTAACGTTCACATGTATGCCATAGTATGCCATGCATGGGTATTATGTTGAATGCACAAATGTAGGGGACTTAATGTACATTAGTTAGGTTATATCTGTGAAATAATTGTGAAACTGTTGTGTTCTACTTCTAGCGATAGGTTAGTAATTGTGAAGCCATAATTTGTTAGTTGTTATTGTATTTCTTTTGTGTCAAATTTATTGCAGTATGAAACCATATCTGAGTATGTCTTAGAATATTAAAGCATAACATTTGTAATTATAGCATAAGCTATATCATATAAAATTGTTTATACATTAGTACAGCTTTCAAATATACAATAACTGAGGTTGTATTTGAATTAGGATTATGCTGTCAATGCATTATTATGATTGTTAGTATGATATTACAAGTCTCATTATGACTGCACTCTCTGTGTCTAAGAATGGATTGGAATGTTTGTATATCACAGTATCGATGTATACATGATGATATTAAATAGTATTTTTGTACGTTCAACTATACTCGGATGAAAACTGATTGTAATTTTACATTGTGAAACATATTTGAAATAAAATGAATATTTTTATTATAAACATGTTCGTTTTTGAAGGTTGGGAACACACTGAAATATGGTTGAAGCAACATTAGCAGATGGTTGGGGTAACGTTGGCGGATGGTTGGGGCAACGTTGGCAGATGGTTGGGGCACCGTTGGCTGATGGTTGGGGCAACGTTGGCTGATGGTTGGGGCAACGTTGGCGGATAGTTGGGGTAACGTTGGCTGATGGTTGGGGCAACGTTGGCTGATGGTTGGGGCAACGTTGGCTGATGGTTGGGGCAACGTTGGCGGATGGTTGGGGTAACGTTGGCTGATGGTTGGGGCAACGTTGGCTGATGGTTGGGGCAACGTTGGCTGATGGTTGGGGCAACGTTGGCTGATGGTTGGCTGTTGACGTAGGCGCAACGTTGGCCCAACGAGCAAAGTAACGTTGCGCCAACAATAGTTGCTGCTGTTGGGCCAACGTTGCGCCAACGGTTGGCATATGGTTGGCTGACTGTCACTGTGCTAGCTGGGTAGCAGTAGGCTAAGTTTGGGAACATGGTCACATTAAAGGTCTGTGCCCTGTGGGTGTTACATACCTTACTTCTGACTGAACAGGACATGTATTCAAACAGTTATACTACACCTGAGGGTTATTCTTACTTGGCAATGTGCTAACCACCTGCATAACTAAGGTCCCTGTTTCTAGCAGCTAAATGCTCCACATATTTTTTTGCAACTGATGATGGCAAAAACAACCTGTGGTGCTAAGTGACTAGCAAACTACAAAGCCACTAGTGTGTTACTTAATATTTTGCAATAAAACATGTATAATCACACACACGCATGCACACACACCAGTAAACCGCTTTACAAACTACCTCACCTAGAAACAATGATTCAGGTTGATTATCGAGGAGCTGCGGAATGTTGGTCCTAAAAATTGGTGGGAGGAGATTCTTGAAAATGGTGGGAGGTGGGAGGTTGACCCCTAAAACAGTTGGGAGGTTTGAGGTTGAGACACCTGACACACCCCCTTCATTATCCAGCCGACTTCTCTGAGCAGTGGACAATGTTACAATTTCACAAAAGCGTGGGAAAGGGTACCAGACACAGTGACCCTAACTTAGGGTCAAGCATTTTGATAAATGGGGTACCTAATCAAGACCTTAATAATTAATTGCTGAGCTGGACAAATTTGATTTAGACTGCTACAGGGAAAATTATATATGCCTGATGCTTGATGAGATACTCCCTAAACAGATGATCCCTAAACTGGGAGGGGAGTAGAGAATTAAAGAGACTGAGATGACCAGCTCTGTGAGACGCACTGAGTCAACAACAGTTTTCTTCCATTTTCCTGTGTTGTGGGATATTTAACTTCCCCTGGCATAAACACCAGATATAGAAGGGACCAATGGCTTTTAGTGTCCCAGCTGTTCAGCACATTGGTGTCGGATGTCAAACAGAACGTTTATGGCTGAAAAAATTGTAAATGACAAAATGTTCTCAGGACGATCAATCATTCATTCCTGTGAATTGGATAGCAGCAACATTTATTCGTGTTGTACATGACATTATCTTTATAAAGTTACATCAGCACTAAGTTTTTGCATTTATTTTAGAGCGACATGCTATTTAATTTCAGTAAGTTTATATGGATCCATTGACAAGGCAAAAAACTGCACTGTTTATAAAAAGGTAATATGATTGACTATAATTAGAAAATCCAAAAGAACCATTGAAAAAAATTGGCAGGTAATAAAAAAATTAATTTCTATGCTTATGTAAGGAGTAAACGGAAAGTTCAAGACAAGGTCAGACCACCGGAAAACAACAGTGGAAACATAATTTCAGATGGGTTTCAATGGCAGAGGTCCTGAACAAGTATTTCAGCTCAGTTTTGACCACAGAAGATATCAGCTCACTTCTAGTTCCAGTTACTAATTGTAATTTCCAGTTACAATTCCAGTTAGTAAATTTTAGAGCAATAAATCAGTTCATTTACTCCTTAAATGAGAGCAAAATTTTTTTGATGAACTGATGAAAGATAATCAATCACCAGGAGTTGATGGGATGCCACCAAAACTACTTAAATTGTAGAGCATTCAGAGGTCACAAAGCAGCATTAGTTAGGGAACAGTGTAGTTTGGACATGAGAAAATACTCATTCTCACAGAGGGTGATAAATGAATGGAACAAACTGTCAAATTATTGTGTTAATGCTAGTAGTGTGATTATGTTTAAAAAAATTTGACAGATATCTAATAAGGGTGGGCTATACATAGATGATATAATTGTTAGAATCTCGATAAACCAATGGCTTCCTTGTCCATTTGCCATCCGGAACTTAAAGTTTTGGACGGCAATCTTGTTAAATCTGGTAAAATCTTTGCAGTCTACTTGTTAACCATTTATGTGCACATGGTTCTTTATGAATATTATGCTGTAGCTGTTGTGTAGGCTGTTAAGCAGTGTTTTTGGTATGTTTTATGTAATCATAGGTGTTTGTGAATGAGATGGTGTTACAGCAAGTAGTAACATTTTCTCGGGAAAAATTGTAACAAGCAAAAAGTGTCACCTGGGGAGACAGCAGGTTGGGAAAGTGCCATCCATTGTGATTTGCACGGCGATTAATAAACGTTTTGTAATTAAAATGATGCTCTTCTTTACAGTGTTTACACTGTGTCCCAAATAGGGATCTACCAATTTCTTGTTAGATAAGTATCTTAGGTAGGACTTATTTAGTCTTATAAGCTGGTCGTATATCCTAGATATATATAACATTATAAAGCGATAAATTAATTATATTGGTATGTTAAATGTTGCCCAAATCGTAAAAAACATTATATGATACGATTCACCCCTTGTATGTGTGTGTGCGTATCATGTAGATATGTGGATAATTAGAAGTCCAGCCTCCTGGTATCTTTTATGAGGAAACTGGGCACCCCCCTTTTCAGTCTGCCTCCCCCCATGGGGCCCTCTTTCAATACCCTGTCACCTGTACACTAATACATGAAAACAAATGTGTTTACACAGTACTAGTACCCATAATGAATCATGTCCTATAGGCAATAGCCATCTACGACTACTATGTATATGTTCTATATGGTACCGCATTGACATTGTACGCGCCACCGTATCAGTGGGCTTAACACCTGGACCTGGTCTTGCCCTTGGGTGGCGATTGTGAACTCATGAATTACCGGGTTAGAGTTAATGCATATTGAAGCAATCAGCATTGCTGTTAGCTAGTAGTAATACCAGTGCTAAACCAAAGTTAAATTCTACATAATTTCGGATTCCAGAGCCGAGGCAGGGCGGGAAAGTAGTGATAAAAACGTTTTCATTGAAGGTGTGGCCTGCTTGAAAAACAGCTAAGTTAAGCACATCCTAATTCACGTGCTAGCTTTTGTTCATAATTTACTCGTGAAACGGCATCCAACTAACGAAATCCCAACTTTTGACAGACACTCGTACAACGCGGTTTAGCCGACGGCAGGCGTAGTCAGCCGGCAGCGTCAACACCGCGACGCTGCGGAATGCGTCCAATCGTAAAACTTACCCTGGTATTCCACTATCGCGTACGGGTCGCTTTTCCCCAGCGTTTCCACGTTCGGCACATTTGTGGCGTTCGCTATGAACACTTGCAGAGACATCGCGAAGCCGGGTCAGATCGTAGTTTGCAGTCTACATGTTACGAGAATACAACCCCGTCTGCTCCGCCGAAGCCGAGGAATAACTCCGCTCGCTGTGATCTGCCTTGACGTGGGCGCCGGCCGCTGGTCGTGACATCTAACGGCCAACCGGAAAGGCGTGGGCCGAGGGGGCGGGTAGGTTTTAATCTATGGTTTGTGGAATATGCAACTCGTTGGTTTCGACGGAAACGTAAAATGGTTCTGCCGAGGAAAGTGTGCATTTTATCTGATTATTCTATAGTACATATCAAGAGCATTCGTAGACGACAAAGCCTAAGCCTGAGGCTAATGGCATTTTATAAGCCATAACATGGTAATATGCTTCATGGACATGATCATTTTGCGACTGTAAAAATTCGCCACGTTGTCGTCAAAGATATACCAATTGTTGGCAACAGCACAAGTGTGTCAAATCAGTTCCATGTAATATGTTTCTAAACAACGCGCAACACATAGCGCTATAATAGCTTAAATACAGCAACCGCGTCTGCGCTTTTGCATTCGTTGGTCAGTGGCGCCGTCTTGGGAATGTTAGCAACATGATTTCTGGCAATTGTGGAAATATAGTTGTACTCATTTAATATCTCGTAAATATTTTCTTGTATTTTAACTATATTTTGTTCACGTAGAATTATATATTATTTATACTATCAACGTCATGGTGGCCTGTACGCCAGCGATCTATTAGGTCTCTATGGATCAATCAACATTTTATTCACAATCGATCGTCATGTAATTTAACTTTAGGCCCTATTCTTATGTTCATAGTTTGATCCTAGTAAATAATATCTCTCTAATTTTCAGAATGTGCACTATTACGCATTGTCCCGAATTATATAAGTTTAAATTGCGCAAACTAAATAGTTAATTACTAACAGACGTTGTGCATTTCGCCACCTTGCGATTCGTCACAGTTTCCAGAAAACTACAGGTCTCGACAATATAACGAAACTGAGTCTACAAGCTGTTCCGTGTGGCTTACTGTATTCTGGCGCGCGGCGCGTTGGCATGCAAAATACAGTATTTACGCTGGCAGTTCCGGCAAGCAAATGTATAGTGTTCAGTTGTTTGGGAAAATATATATACTACCACTATTAGATACAATACAAATTGTTATCTGATATATGGTAAAAAAAATTAAAGTCATCCCCCAGGCATTACGCCTTAGGAAGCCATGAAGGCTTATACGGCTAGTGCTTAAACCTGGTTTCTGTAGTGCGAATCAACTTAGAGTGCAGTTATACTGACTCTCCTGGACGGGACACTAGTACCTTCCAAACAGCGTTTGTACTCATTTGCAGCTGAGTAGACTGAGGCAAAGTAGGGTAAACGAAATTACCTAAGCTTCGAAAACGAACCGTGCCCAGTGTGGGTCTTGAACTCACAAGCCTCGAATTTAGAGTCCAACACCTTAACCACTAGGCCACGGCTGCCCCTTTGATATATGAGTCATGCATAAACACGAAAACTATACCTATACAATTTTTGAGGCGTTCGCCGTGATTGTTGTATGTCTAGGAACTTTGTATACATATATGTACATTATATTCATATATACATATATTCTTATAATAATCACCACAGGAAGCAATCGAGCGGCTCCGTGATGTCTATACATTTAATATGTTGCGTTTTGCCATACACTGAGGCTTCCGAACACGCCGTAGCAATGTTGTGCAGTGGCGTCTTTTCGCAAAACCGATTTTCCAAATTAATCGATCAGTTCACACTTGCTTCCCCGAACTGCCAGCGCACCTACTGTATTCAGCGCGCTAACGCGCCGCGCGCCAGCGCGCTGAATATAGTAAGCCGTTTCGTGTGTACAGCTGGGCACGGACCACAGTCCGAATGCTTCCGCCATTACAACGATAAAGAGTCCCTAGGAAACATTAACTGTGCATTTTGGGTGTATTAGTGAGAGCAGAAATTGTGTGAATGAGTGAGTGTAAGTGATGTTTTTGTGCACAGTAGCATATGAGCTTTGAAATGATGCCATTTGTCAGTTGGTATACCTGTTGCGCAAGGACACAGTGACCATCAGGCAGGATGTGCTCATATTTTGGAAACTGGTGAATTTCATTGCAGAAATGCAGGGGTGTCATGCGTTGAAGCAATTTGTACGAAAAGGAGGTGTAATGTTCTAGACTACATTACATTATTTTAGCCAATTATACATACTACGGACTTGTGAGTAAACAGGCCTAGGGTGTTGCGTGAAACTCGAGTGTACGAAGCAGCGTGCTTCAGTAAACATAATCATGTTCGTTGCAAGTTAACCACGACTTTGGTGTGTCTTCATAGTATTACATGGTGGCAGTCAGAGCGAGTCTACGTCTTGTAGACAGGCGATGGAACCGAAACCGGTAAGTTGTCGCCAAAAGGTCGCAAAACTAACTAGAAACATTGACATTGAGGTCACGCCGATTAAATGAAATCGGGAACAACGTAATTCGATGCACAGTAGCTTCACTAAACTTGTGCATAGCTTAGGCTAAATTAGCGGTGCAACTGACTGTGTAAAACCGAATATACTGTATACAGCCACATAAAGTTGGCTACTTGACAATATCTGGTCATATCACAAATTCTTTCACGCATAGTGTACGGTCGTAGTAATACAGGAAGCGACGACAGTGAACGAACTCGATGACGCATTTAAGGACGTGCGACGTCATATATAGGGATTCCCCATGTACAAAAAAAAAACAAAGAACAGCTGATCGCGTCAACAAAAGCAGAAACAAACTGACTATCGATAACAAACGCTGATTGTAACAAATGTCAAATAATGACGGACAATCCTAATACGCCGCAAATGAACTGGTCGAGGCCAGACTAACGTGGAACATTGAAATTGATAAAAAAAGTGTGAGATCTTCTTTACGGACAGGGACGTAAAGCCAGAAAAGAGAGTTAGCCATTATAGCTCTTGTATGTTGGCGATGAAGGGTTAAGAATTTTTAACTCATGGACATTACCTGATAGTGACATAGAAAAATCAGATGTGTTATGGGACAAGTTTGAAGAACACTTAGAGCCCAAGGTCAATTTCAGAGTACAAAGGTACTAACTACAAAGGCTTAGCCAAACCGAAGGAGAATCTATCGACGGTTATATGACTCGATGCAAATTGCAAGCGCTCAAGCGTAAATTCACCAAGCAGAGCTCGAAGAAAGGCTCATTGAGCAGATGATTGTGGGCACGAGGCTGCCTGAATTACAGAAAGAACTGCTCGCAACAGATGGGAATTTGACATTAGACCAAGCTTTGAACATCGGAAGAACACACGAAGCGTCGATCAGTCACATGTCACAATTAAGAGGAATGCAGACAGGGACTAATGTGCATTCCGTCAGGACAGTGAATACAAGCAATTGTTACTCCTGCGGTAGACAGCATACCATGAAGGAAAGATGCCTAGCTCATGGCTCAATATGCATGAAGTGCGGTAGAAAAAAACCACTGGCAAGTAGTTTGTAAGAAACATGGTCGGGGCAACTGGAAACCAAGAACAAGATCGAGAAGCAGGCATGATGAAAGATTATAGCAACGACGCAACGATGGCTCGACATCCAGCCGCGAAGGCAAGAGAGATGTTCACTCGGTTGAACGAGCGAATACAGAGCTATATGATCAGATGACATCACAATTCGAGCATTTCAGCTTTGTAAACCATGTCTAGGTTGCCGAATGCAACAAGTGCAAAAGATGCTCGAGATGAAGTGTTTGCAAAACTGGACATTAGATTGCCCAATAAGGGCAGAGGTCACACGGCAGACCTCAAGGTCAAGATCGACACAAGTGCACAAGGAAACATGTTGCCGCTGAGAATCTTCAGACAGATGTTCCCGGAGAAGTTAACAGCGGAGGGTTACCCCAGTCATGGTTCCGTGGCAAACCGAAGTAACACGACACTTTCAGCGTACAACGGCTCGAGAATTCCGCAATACGTGTCGATAACATTGCCATTTCGCTACAGTTGTAGTTAATGGGTGTAAGCAGAATTCTTCTTAACTGACACAGATGGTCCAGCGATTTTAGGACTGCCAGATTCACGTCAGTTAAATCTTGTTACGCTGCACTGTGCGATTGACAAAGGAACTTGCAGTCCACAAGACACAGGCGACCATAGTCCGGTCAAGTCGGTAGACGACTTGAAGCAGCTGTATGCCGACAGATTTGACAGTTTTGGGTCATTTCCCAGGGACATACCACATCGTGTTAGACCCAAATGTGTAGCCAGCGATTCATGCACAACGCAAGTGTCCAATACAAATGAAAGACGAGATCAAATTGGAATTAGAAAAGATGGAGGATCGAGTATAACGTTTTCGCGCAAACGAGATGGCGGGCTAAGGATGTGCTTAGACTCAAAGGATCTGAACGGAGCGATAAAGAGATGTCACCACAAGACACCGACTCTAGAAGAGATTACGCACCAATTCGCAGGATAAAAATTCTTCTCGAAGTTAGGCGCCAAAAATGGCTACTGGTATGTGACACTGGACAAAGAAAGCAGTCTCAGGAAGCAATACCTTCCGAAAGGGCTGTTGACAACTTTCAACAGCCCTTTCGGAAGGTATTGCTTCCTGAGAATGCCTTTTGGCTTAGTCATGGCGCAAGACGTCTTCCAACAAAAGATGGACGCCATTCTCAAGAGTTGCCCAGGCACAGTTGGCATAGCGGATGACGTTGCTGTGTTCGGACGTAGCGAGCATGATGCCAACCTCCACAACTTGATGTGTGTGTCACATGGACACGGCTTAGTGTTCAATAGCAAGAAGTGCGCGATAAAAGCTCCGCAGATCAGCTTCTTCGGCAACATCTACGACGAGAAGGTAGTCCCACTCAAGAAAGCACGACAAAACTGCAGTAATTCCTAGGTATCGTCACATACGTGGGTCCTTTGTGCCAAACTTATCGCAGAATACGGCGATCCTGAGAGAACTCCCGAAAAAAGATGCATATTTTTAGTTGTCCCAAATGCACCAGAAAGCTTTTGAGTTGGTCAAATCGTCAATATGCAAAGAAATGAGGATGACATACTTCGATCGAGACAAAGAGTCTGTCATACAATGATGCGTTAGAGAAAGGCATAGGAGTTGTTCTCCTTCAAGACAAGAAGATGATAGCATATGCATCTAAGAACCTCACGGATGCCGAGAAATGTTATGCAAATATCGAGCGAGAGCTACTAGTAGTTGTATGTGGTGCAGAAAGATTCCACACACGCCATTGGAGATGATCCAGCTGAAGAATCTTACCGCGGCGCCACCAAGACTGCAGAGAATGTTGTTAGGAATACAACACTACGATATGACGATCAAGTACCGAGCAGGCAAATAATTACTTTTCGCAGATGGCCGAGATATAGAGACTTCCAAAATCCGCGAAGTAAACAAGAAATCGATCTCGACGATATCGTTGTCAGTCTCGTTCAATTCTCAACGGAGAATATACGCCTACTACAGAGGTAAACCAGTAAAGACGCAGTATTGTGTAACCTGCGCGAAGTCATCGTAGAAGGATGGATAGACAAGCGCGAAAACATCCCGAAACCAATGCGACAATACTGGTGCTACCGTGATGAACTGTCCGTGGAAGATGGTTTTATCATGAAGGGCGAGCGAGTTGTCACACCCCAATCAGAAGTGTTAGAACGGTTGCATGCTAGTCATTAAGACACTGAAAAGTGCAAACTGCGAGCAAAGTCTTGCATCAATTGGGACGGCATCAACAAAGACCAGGAAGAAATGGTGAAATGTTGCCCAACGTGCCAAGAACCCCGAATATCCAACGCAATGGGAACTCTGGTGCCTCAAGAGGTACCAACGATGGCACGGCAAATACTGATCACAGGTCTCTTTCACTTTAACGACAATGAGTATCTGATTATAGCGGTCTATTATTCGAAGTACCCGTTTGTGCGCAAAATGCCAAAGCCGTGTACCAGCCATGCAGTTGTAGCGGTAACCAAAGGGCTACTTTCGGAACAAGGTGTCCCAGAGAAGATCATCAGTGATAATGGTCGACACTTCGACTGCGTGAATTACCACAGCTTCGCAGAAACGTGGAGATTTGACCATATAACAAACTCTCCACACTATCAGCAATCAAATGAATCTATAGAGAGATGCATACAGACGGTGAAGAACACTCTGACTAAGGCTAGATAAAGTCAGATGGACCCCGACATGGCTGTGCTATGTCTGCGAACGACTCCCATCAACCACCCGTTACCGTCACCGAGTGAGTTGTTGTATGCACGGATGTTGAAGGCAAACTTACCCGTAAAGATCCGCAATCCACTGAGTAGTCATGACGAAATACAGAGTAGGCTACAGGAATGCCAGGACGTTCAGAAGTCATACCACGATAGACATGCCTACGACTTACCACCACTCATTGTTGGACAACAAATCAGGATACAAGATCATACTTCGGGACGATGGAATCAAGCGACTGTGAACACAAGATGTTATGAACCGCGTTCATACATAGTTGAAGCACAAAATGGCCATATCCTGAGGCGCAATCGCAGACAGACCAAGAGACGTCACCTGCAAGACGAAGAGTTCGATTCGCTAATGACCCCACAGGCGAAATGTAAACCTTGCGAACACACACAGCAGAAGCATCAACACCACAACGGCGTGGAGAACGTCAACACACTACACCAGCTGATGTTGACACGAGTGTGGGACAAGATGTAGCAGACGACGCTAATGACATAACTCACCATGCCTATCATACGCGGTCTGGCAGAGAAGTGTCCAAGCCCAAGAGAATTGATTTATAAAGTCCAAGCAAAGAGACTTGACATGTAATTGTTCAATTGTGCATGATCGAACTTCTAAATAAGTGTGTAATTCGTAGATTTTGTTAATTGCTCTGTTGCATTGAATGTTGCTTGTCGAATAGTTTGTTTACATGTAATGGAAAGACGAAACTTAAGAAAAAGGGGGATGTAATGTTCTGGACTACATTATATTACTTTGGCCAATGATACATACTACGGACTTGTGAGTAAACAGGCAGTGAGTTTTGCGTGAATCTCGAGTGTACGAAGCACCGTGGTTCAATAAACATACTCATGTTTGTGGCAAGTTAACAACGACTTCGGTGTGTCTTCATACTATTACAGGAGGTATGGCAAAAAGCATAATATTGGCCAATTGTAATGGGTGAAATTGTCTTATATTTTGAATTGCTTTTTATTTCAGACATCTCCACTAGGAGGAGCAGCTCTTGTTGTGTTCCATCTCCGGCGCAATTAATGCGACGTAATATACACCAGACGGCGCCATGTTCATTTATTGTCCAAGAAACAATCTGTCGTAAAGCTAGTGCTTCAGCTAAATACAAATTAAAGTGTTTGTTCCAGGCGTAAGACTCAGTATTATAATCTTTGAAAAGGACAACAGTTTGACGGATCTGTCCGATATTAATAGGGCAACACTGCTATAATTTGCCTTATTGCTGTCACGTTTCTTTATTCTAATTAGCCTTATTCTTTTAACGATGACCAATTCGTCAATGTATAATTATTGTGACTACCGCATTGTAAAATTTATAACGATTCACCGGTCGTGGTTGTGACGTAGGCCCTATTTATGGTGCGTGACTAAGTTTGTTTATTGCATGCATGCACGCAAATGCCACGCATGCATGCATTCATGTGCGGGTTATGTGTAGGTTATATGTACGCTGTCGTTCCATCTGCATCCAATGTGCTCTCGCATTGTATCGCACGAACAGCAGTACACTTCTACTCCAGCTTCTTCGGCTTCGACAGCCTTCACCAAGTTACCTTCAGGTGTACGATTGTTTTAATGACGGTCCCTTGGCTTAGGCTTATGAAAATATGCCTTGGAATTACATGGAATACCGTGGTATTTGGTGGTATTACATAGTATACCATAGTATAAAATTGTATACCATGACATTGCATGGTAAACTGTGGTGGACCATGCTTAGGCATATGGAAATTTACTATGGAATTACATGGTGGGGAAGGCAGTGTTCGATGAGCCATTTTGATATCTAGTGCACAGTCTGATTCACAAGTAAACATTGTTTTTACTCACATAAACTATGATTATTAGTAGTTAATTTATACCAAGATAATATATATATAATATGCATAGAGAATATTATATGTAGCTGATTCAAATAGAGTTGGTAAACTGGCTAAACTAACACTCGGTGTATGGTAGGTTAAGCCATGGTGTAACGTAAGTTGGGTAAATGTTTAATTGTATAATTTACGTGGGCCTTGTATTAAGATTTCATAACAACTCAGCCAACACATCTACTCTATGGGCACAGCACATCTCTGACAATTCCACACGCTTAATTACTAAGTCGACACTCCGAATTAAACTAGACTTATAGGCTAACCAGTGTAATTAATTGCTGATGTGTTATTTTTTTTTGGGGGGGAAGAAAACTCGTCTTCCTTCTTTGGGTAGCACAACTAGCCCCGTTTCGACAATTAAGCTTTTTAATTAACTTCTCATTAATGCACGAAATAATATAAACAATTGTCTTCCCTGTGCATAACTAATCCATTTTAAGTGCACAGACAATAAAGCCCGGTCAAATGCGACGATAGTTTACATTACATTAATCACAATCAACAAAAGTTTCAAAAAACAGTGTTAGTTGAGCCATTTGTCATCATTTTTGATATCCAGGTGTCACGATTTTTGATAAAATCTGATAAGTTTCGTTGTCTAGGGGTAAATAAATAACGGTGGATGGGCCGACGTGACTTTATTTCGTTAGTGGGTTCTAATAATCTATAAATACTATGGCAAATATACACGATATATATAAGAGACTATAACACGTAATAATAGTTTGCACATTTATTACATAAACAATGAAACAATATGTTCTTGTCACAGAAACAGTCAATCATATATTATTATAAATACCTTCTCTTATATATATATATATATATATTACAATATGCATTTGTAACATCATCAACCATATATTGTATCAAATATGTTTCTCTAACAGCTATGTTACTTCCCTAATACCATTTGCACGGAATATTCTACTAAAAATCTAATTACTAACAATTTATGGAGCTTACCGGAAATAGCGTTCATATAAATACAAGGTCCGAAACTGTGCACACATCTCTTCCATAGATGTGGGAAAATCAATCAAATAACCTATCAAGAACCCCTACCCTGGGTCGTCACAGGGATTTTTCTAACACTGACGATCGAAATTTGAAGAATGACTGGCGTGTTGTCGACGGAACGGAATATGTAGGAGAATCACGCGATCATCAGGACGAACGATTTGTAGCTCATGGGCGGAATTCAAAGCGTCGTCGTAGACGTAGAAGTTCGATTGTCATCAGGTTGAAATATCTCGCAGAATCATACGGGAAGAGTTGTTGTAAACGCGCATCGATTCGTCGAGTGTTTGATCATCAGGTTGAACGTTTCGGTATATTCATTCACATGTATTTTGAAGACTTGGAATAAATCTGGGCTAAGCCTAAGGCTAAGCTAAGCCTAAGGTTACATTTCTATCATAAGATTTTAGAATACTATAAACTTAACATATCAACTTATTAACTAAACAGGGCATTGTTCGCCCTAATTTGAACTTCACATCGTTATTAAACGAGTGGCGCATACACGCGGGGAGAAATAAATTTACGTCTTTCTCCGACCAAGATAAAACTCCGAATAACGCTCGTTGACGCTGACGCTACTAACGGGTTTGGAGGTTTTTGGATCTGACCAATCAAATCGTATCCCTTGATAATTTCAGCATCCCTACGTCATATTCAAGTGTAAACTACTGGTGTTTGCGGGAATTTTATGTGCGTTTTGCACCCGGCCCTTAACGACATTCGTTAATCGGTGAAATAAGTCTCATGTAACTAAGTTTTGTCGTATCCTATATACCGACCATTTGATAAGTAAATAATGAACCGTTTACGATAAAGTATTTAACTCTGGTAAAATATCGAACTATAATACTAGAACTTTATATAAAACATCAATCATTAAATAATAGATTCTATATGACGAATAAATTACATGTTTACCGTTACCGTTACCGTTACGGTAAAATTCGTTCGAACTGAGCGTTCGTTCGTTTTTATTTCATTCATTGATTTGGCTATGTGGAAAGTAGATTAGTTCCCTGTAGATCAAAATAATGTTGTTTTTCGTTAAGAGTGTTGACACAAAAAAATAAAAACCGTAACACCAGGGCACAGTCTGATTCATGTGTAAACATTATTTGTACTCGCATAAACTGTGATTATTAGTAGATAATGTTATACCAAGATAACATATCTAGTACGCATAGACAATTATATGTAGCTGATTCAAATAGGGTCGGTAATCTGGTCAAATAACCCTCGGAGTAGGGTAAGTTGAGCCATGATGTAACGTAAGTTGGGTAAATGCTTTATTTGTATAATATACGTAGGCCTTGTATTAAACTTTCATAACAACTAAGCCAACACAACTACCCAATGGGCACAACACGTCTCTGACAATTCTACATGCTTATTCAATAAGTCGACACATTTAATTGATTAAGACTTACAGGCCAATTGCAACCAGTGTAACTAATTGCTGATATGTTGCCTTGTAGCTATCCGATGTCCCAATTTGCCCGTAGAAATGAATTCCTTGATGTATTTTGGGATAAAGAACACTCGTCTTTCTTTTTAACCGCGGCTCCACTAACCCTTCCTTGGGCTTTGGGTGGCACAACTAGCCCCGTTTCGACAATTAAGCTTTTTTAATTAACATATCATTAATGCACGAAGTAATGTAAATAATCTTCCCAGTGCATAGCTATCCATTTGTAAGTTAACACACAATAACGTCCGGTCAAATGCGTTGATAGTTTACAGACTAGCAGACATTAAACACAATCACAAAAAATTTTGAAAACATACTTTTACCTCAAATGTTCTGACCATTGTGACAAATGACACTCATTTTACGTCAAACGTATTCTAATAACATGGATGGATGGTGTCCCACAACCTTCTTCTTAACGAGTGGAAAACGGAAGCCGTCGTGATTTCCGCTGCGCAGAATCGCAAACGTGTTCAACCTCCTGTTGCCCTAGTCATTGATGTCTGTGGGTGCTCCGTCACGCCGAAACCATTTATCCGCGACATCGGTTTTGTATTTGATGACACAATGACAATGGCGGCGCAGATACGCCGTGTCTGCCAGGTGGCACACTGTCACATTCGCGGCATTGCAACTATCAGAAAATGCCTTTCCACAATTGCTTGCAAAACGATTATTCATGCTTTAGTCATGTCGCGCTTGGACATCGGCAACGCTATGTTTTATGGACTGCCCGAGACGCAGCTGCGGAAACTGCAGATGATTCAAAACTCCGCGGCACGGCTGATTACTGGAACCCGCAGACGAGATCACATAACACCAGTTTTATTCAGTTTACATTGGTTGCCTGTTCGTCAGCGAATCGAACTCAAACTTCTTTTACTTGTGTTTCGCGCTGTGCATCATCTATGCCCAGTGTATCTGTCGTCTCTAGTGATTCCATACACACCCACCCGAACACTGAGATCCGCCGATCAACATCTATTGACTATACCGCAGTACCATCTCGAGCGGTACGGTCGTCGAGCCTTTTCTGTGACAGGGCCGATACTGTGGAACGCCCTGCCTCCCCGCAATTAGGCAAGCCAACTCCGTTGCGGTATTCAAGTAACTTCTAAAAACACATCTCTTTCGCGAAGCCTTTCGAACACTCTGTTGACATTTTAATCACTCGAACATTTTACTTATTTAACTTATTATTTATTTAATTTGTTAATTTAACTTATCTGATTAATGTATATGTTTATCTAACGTATCAACTTAATTGTTGTTTATTTTATCTTTTTATTTAATATTTATTTATTTTATTTTATGTATTTATTTAACGTCTTGACAAATTTATTCATTTAAATAATTTATTGAACTTTTTATTTAACTTATGTTTACCTGTCTTTTAATCACATTTTATTTTAGCTCTTCAATTTATTTAAAATTATTTAGCATTACCTTGTTAGCGCCTTTGAGCAGGTTTTTAACCCGGATACACGGCGCATTATAAATGTATAATAATAATAAAATAATAATAACATGTTCACTCACTGTGTGGTACCATGTTCTAATAACATGTTCACTCACTGGGTGGTACCATGTAACTGTCGCTGCTGTAGTTTCATGTTAAACATGGGTGGCTCAACTAACCCAGTGGCTAAAGTAACACTGCCTTCCCCAATACCATGGTATTTGGTGGTGTTACATGATATTGCGTGGTATACCATGGCATACCATGACATTACACGGTAAACTCTAGTTGACCATGATTCATAGATTGTGTGTAATAATAGCACGGCATACCATGACATTACACGGTAAACTCTAGTTGACCATGATTCATAGATTGTGTGTAATAATAGCACGGCATACCATGACATTACACGGTAAACTCTAGTTGACCATGATTCATAGATTGTGTGTAATAATAGCACGGCATACAATGGTTCACCTGTTTCAAAACATCATGGTATTTTACCGTGATTTCCCTGATTCCAAACAACGGTTTTACCTGTTTCAAAACACCATGGTATTTACCTTGGAATACGATGGTGTTTTTTTTTGGGGTGTCAAGAGTCTCGACCTCCCATCCCCTATCTGTTTTTGGAGGCCAATCTCCCATCTCCCACCTGTTTTGGTGGCCTACTTCCCACTATTTTTAGAGTCCACCTCCAACCAATTTCAATTATTTTTAGACCATCCTCCCACCATTTTTTACGGCCAACATCCAATCTCACTGTCTACAAATCTGATCAGAGAAGGATGGCAGGCTCGTGTCATGCGCACTATATGTTTACATGTTAAGCTCCGCCTACTTGGTCAGTTTTACGGGCTCTTGTGTAACTGCTGCATGCTGTGAATTTATAATCTTTTATATTGATATGGGGTTGTACATTGATTTATTGATAACTAGAGAAACAAACTGTCGCAATCGTCATACTTTTCAGCATCCGTGTGACTGCCCTCTATGCCTATGGGCGATATTGTAAGAAGCATCAGTCACGCAGACGTTTCGTAGAAAGAACCGCACAATAGCAACAAATAACCGCGGTTTTATATCAGTATACATTACAATGCAGTACCACCAAAGTGGGGCATCCCGACCATCAGTGGGGCATTCTGATCATCAGTGGGGCATTCAGACCACCAGTGGGGCATTCAGATCATCAGTGGGGCATTCCGACCAGGGTTTGTGCATTCAGGCAGTGGTGCATTCAGGCAGTGGGACACACGACCATGATTCGCGACAGAGCGGAGTGGCGCGACGAGGTGTCCAAGTGGCCACTTGTTGATTATGGTTCCATGTACAACTACTTTGTGAATACTCCAGGAATGTATCCAGTGGAATCCCTCAAATCGTACAAAGGTCTAGACTCCTACGCACTTAAGCAAGAGACTCGCATTTGCAACGAAAGGCGAGGATCCCTGTCAACGATTAATTAATTAATCTATGATATTTTGAAGATTGCAAAAATGCAGTAAACACACTCAATAAATAAGTATTTCGTGTATGCATTCATTATGATTTGTATATCACGAAAGTTATTTGCCAATGATTAATTAACTCATCCAGGGGGTTTTGAACATTACTAAAATGCAACAAACAAACTCGATAAACACGTATTTCGTGTACGCAAACATTATTATACGTATGTCACAAGTTATTTAAATTGTTTAGTTGTGACACGGTATTGGTTCATTTTGTCTACATTTCACGCGCACACGTAAAACCCCACGTAAGAAAAGAATGAGGCGGCGCTCGCTTCACACTACGCACTGTACCTTGTATGCAGGACACGCAAAGAGGGTGTTTATTTTAATGCCTTAAAATCTTAATATCTATTATATAGCCTAAAACCAATATATGCATGTTCTTGCAATGTAATTCGTCTTAAGTATCGATTTATGGCATAGATAAATGCTGCATTATTATTATTATTATTATTGTTATCTACCTCATCACTTGTAAACAAAACAGTACATTAACATATGGATGACATTTTTGTATTTCATTTATGATATATATTTATCATCAAACAATGAATACTGTAGTGTCAAAGTTTTGACAAGTAGCATCATTTAGTCGAACAGGTTTTATGATATGTCACCATATGGGACATTTTCTTTTGTACCCACAGCATGGTCAGTTTCCAGTACACAGAAGCAATTACTGGATGTCATCAACACACATTCATGTTGCATACAGTTACTAATTTTCAAGTGTCTCTTCTGTATAAGATAAGTAAATAGTCATTATTGGTCAATAGTTGTTTCGTTATGCTGCAGTGGGTTACTATAATTCTTATGCAGCTTTTCACTCAGTCGTCTTCTCGTGCGAGGTGGTTGGTAGAATAGACTCAGCTGCGTCATGGACTCTTCTGCCGTGCCACCGTTTGTCGCACACATCATCGCCTGGGCGCAGAGTGTACTTTTCGTTGTAACGGAAATTATGTATGCGTCCAGATTCTGGGTGCACACATAATTATATTAATTAAACTTAGTTTATACGATGCAATACGAATTAACTTTAAACTTTGATTATATTGACACAACTGTCAGACTGAACATTTAAATCAGGCAAATATTTACCAGTAGTATATCGATAATAACGCTGATTGGCTGCTGGCGCTTCACGATAACGGCTACACGGAATGGAGTGGCGACAGCGGGTAACAATGAGACCACAACGTCGGGGCCAGATAGAAGGTACGTAGAAGGGACCAACGGCTGTTCGTGTCTCTTCCGTAAGACATATATACAAAATGGAGAGAACGAAGTTGCCTAAGTTTGTAGACGGCCGTAGGTGGACTCCAACACCGGTCCTCTCGATTGACAGTTCGGCGTTCTAACCAACCGCCTCATATTATGCACGTAGATCACGATATAGCATGTGCTGCCATCTACCGGTATCACAGTGTCATCAAAGGTCTGATACACTGTACCTAAATTAATTCCACAATATATGTACAGATCAAAACCGAATTAAATAATGCATATATATGCACACGTTAACATATAATATCATCACACAGTTTACCTATTGTTAATATAATGTTTCATTTTATAACATCACAATTACAAATCACAACATTCTGGAGTTGTTTTTCGGTAAATTGCGTCACGATAACTTGGTAAATATTTATGGACTTTGCCCGAACAAACGTTGTCCTGGAAATGTGATTGTTCTGCAAACAGTGTGTCGAGAGC